>CAXITT010000265.1:322318-337705 GCA_964033795.1 Lymnaea stagnalis
CCCAAACCCCCCCCCCCCCCCCCCCCCCCCCCCCCCCACCCCCCCCCATTTGCCCCGCCCCCCCCCCCCCCCCCCCCCCCCCCCCCCGGGCCGGCCCCATAGAATTAGTATTCACTGCAGTTTCTGCTAACCGAAGACTCGCGATGCATCGATACATAACAGACGACTAAAATCGATCGTGTGGTTAGCAGAGCTCGGAGTTGGTAGTTGTAGTACACGGGGGAGGTGGTGGTGGCGGTAGTACAAGGGGAGGTGGTGGTGGTGGTGGTTTTAGTCGAAGGGACGAGAAAAAAAACACAAAACAACTAGAGACCAATGGAAAGGCATCTCTAACTGAAGACCATTGGCAGGCAAGGCCTCCCTAGAACGATTTCTCTACTGTTTAATGTGGGGTGTCTTGTGGAATGTCAATGAATCAGTTGCTATGTCTCGGGGAGAGTTTTCTTCATAGACCAGGGCAAGATGAGGACTTGATGTTAATCAAATCGAATGTCCTTCTATCATAGTCAACCCGCCAAAGTCACCCAACTGCCCTGTTTACCCTACAAATACCCTACCCCTCACGGTCTACCCCACACATTTACCCTCAAAAAACTCATTTCTATCCCACCAATTTTCCAAACCCTCTCTTTTACCCACACATTCAACAAACCTTCACTTCTGCCCTACAAATTCACAAACCCTCACTTCTGCCCTACAAATTCACAAACCCTCACTTCTGCCCTACAAATTCACAAACCCTCAATTCTGCCCTACAAATTCACAAACCCTCATTTCTGCCCTACAAATTCACAAACCCTCACTTCTACCCCACGATTCATCAAACCCTCACTTCTACCCCACGATTCATCAAACCCTCACTTCTACCCCACGATTCATCAAACCCTCACTTCTACCCCACGATTCATCAAACCCTCACTTCTACCCCACGATTCATCAAACCCTCACTTCTACCCCACGATTCATCAAACCCTCACTTCTACCCCACGATTCATCAAACCCTCACTTCTACCCCACGATTCATCAAACCCTCACTTCTACCCCACGATTCATCAAACCCTCACTTCTACCCCACGATTCATCAAACCCTCACTTCTACCCCACGATTCATCAAACCCTCACTTCTACCCCACGATTCATCAAACCCTCACTTCTACCCCACGATTCATCAAACCCTCACTTCTACCCCACGATTCATCAAACCCTCACTTCTACCCCACGATTCATCAAACCCTCACTTCTACCCCACGATTCATCAAACCCTCACTTCTACCCCACGATTCATCAAACCCTCACTTCTACCCCACGATTCATCAAACCCTCACTTCTACCCCACGATTCATCAAACCCTCACTTCTACCCCACGATTCATCAAACCCTCACTTCTACCCCACGATTCATCAAACCCTCACTTCTACCCCACGATTCATCANGGGGGGGGGGGGGGGGGGGGCGCAGGTGGAGCTTTGTAATTCATAACATTTTTTTTGGTCAGGGAAATCACGACCAGTCTCTGCATCGGTGACGCCCAGATGGTCCGCATCACTGACTCCAGATGATGAGTGGGAACGGATCTTATACATTTCATCTATGACCCCTGTAGGCATAGGCCCTGGGGCATTGACCCCGTGGGCAGTGGCAGTGTTGGCATGTACTATGAAGGCATTGACCCTGTAGGCATAGGCCCTGGGGCATTGACCCCGTGGGCAGTGGCAGTGTTGGCATGCACTATGAAGGCATTGACCCTGTAGGCATTGACCCTGTAGGCATAGGCCCTGGGGCATTGACCATTCAGGCAGTGGCAGTGTTGGCATGTACTATGAAGGCATTGACCCTGTAGGCATAGGCCCTGGGGCATTGACCATTCAGGCAGTGGCAGTGTTGGCATTTACTATGAAGGCATTGACCCTGTAGGCATAGGCCCTGGGGCATTGGGCCATGTGGGCACTTACCATTTCGGTCTTGTCCATGTTGGCATTGACCATGTTGGAATTATTCATTTAGTAACCAAGCCATGTAGAAGCTTAAGCAAATCTTCTTTAAAAAAAACTATTTATAAAAGCTATCGTAATAGATGCAACCCAACAATAAGGAAAACAACCATACTACGGACAGACAGACTGGCCAAAAGGCATTGGTGGATAGACAGACAGATTGGCCAAAAGGCATTGGTGGATAGACAGACAGATTGGCCAAAAGGCATTGGTGGATAGACAGACAGATTGGCCAAAAGGCATTGGTGGATAGACAGACAGATTGGCCAAAAGGCAATGGTGGATAGACAGACAGATTGGCCAAAAGGCAATGGTGGATAGACAGACAGATTGGCCAAAAGGCATTGGTGGATAGACAGACAGATTGGCCAAAAGGCAATGGTGGATAGACAGACATATTAGCCAAAATGAATTGGTGGATAGACAGACATATTGGCCAAAATGAATTGGTGGATAGACAGACATATTGGCCAAAATGAATTGGTGGATAGACAGACAGATTGGCCAAAAGGAATTGGTGGATAGACAGACAGATTGGCCAAAATGAATTGGTGGATAGGCAGATTGATTGGCCAAAATGAATTGGTGGATAGACAGACAGATTGGCCTGAACGACTCGGTAACAATCCTTTAGTCTTCAGTACTGCACAGTCGCATTTCCCCTGGACGTCTGCTACTATGGCGCTGCCGACAAATCAATGAACTACTTCTGCCACACTAGCACGCGCACTTACGTTGGCTTCCCCCCCCTTTTCTTTCCCCCTCCCCCCCCCCCCAATCCAAAAAAAAAAAAACAAACAAAAAAAAACCTTTTTATTTTAATGATACTGACTAACACTAACACCAAGGAAAAGATGTGAAAAAAGTCTACCCAATCTTTTACTTTGCTGCTGCTGCTGCTGAAAACAAATAAAAAGCGCTATTTGATGGTTGAAAGTATGGATTTTTCAGTTTATGCCGGGTAAATTATTTTTAAAAAATGTCTATTTATACATGCAAAATCCTGTACCCTGTGATGTCATGTTGACATTTATGATTATCATCCTCCCTGGATTAAAATCATGTGTGAAATCTTTTGTGATATTCTGAAAGAGGCCTGCTGAAATTATCGAGGGTCTGTTTTTCTAGACTTTGATTTAAATTATTCAGATCTTTCCCCCCAACTCCCGCGCCCCCCCCCCACCCCAACGCTAATCAACTCTTTGGTACGGTCATTCGTATAGTTTTCCCATTTGGTAGGCATGCAGTCTGAACATATAAATCCATGCACCTCAAGATGCGCACCTCAAGATGCGCACCTCAAGATGCGCATTTCGCATGTTACAGAGTTGAATCTTAAACCACGAATCATGAGTGTGTATTGCATCTGAGTGTGTGTGTGTGAGAGAGAGAGAAAGAGTGTGTGTGTGTGTGTGTTTGTGAGGCGTCTGTAATCATGAGATGAACACTAATAATCATCATCTGTCCGGTTTATGATCGCTCGTCATCTGGGTGTAAAAAAACTGTGTGTGTGTGGGGGGGGGGGTGTTTAAAAAAAATTGCTCGTAATTACACCGGAACCCCGCTTTAACGCGATGATCGGGATCCATAAAATCGGATCGCGTTAAGCGGGGTTGCCTTAATGCGATGTTTTACAATATTTAACTCAATGCAAAAACCGAATGAAACCAGTTTTCTCTTCTACGTGTTGTTTACTTTCGTTCTTAGCACAGCGTAAATCCCTTACGTATTACTATTTATAGTTCTACCGGAAGAAAACCTCGTTTTCGGCATTAATTTTGATACCAGTTTGAACGTGGTGCGTTTAGGGGCTCATTTTGTACGATATTTCGAAAAGTTGTGAATTTTTTCGCTTTAAAAAAATGACTTTCCAAGCAACGGATAAAATTTTCAAAGAACTTAGGCCTGATGGAGCACATGAATTTCAAATTTCGGGAGCCATGCTACGACCGTGTTATATCCGAATTCGCGTTATGGCGGGGCGTGTTATGGCGGGGTTCCACCGTATTTCTCGGCAGATTATTTTGTTCTTTCCGCTAATATATTTTTTGGGTTAGATTTTAATAGAGCTTTATTTTAAACTGGCACCGGAACAAGGGTTTACAACAAAGAAGAAAAAAACCACAAACAATTGTGTTAGAGGTTAAGACTACGCAATATTACGCGTCATATGTCACATGTTACTATAAATACGATCTGGAAATTGGCTCAAGCTGCCCCCCCCCCCCAAACATCCCGGCAGCGTTACCGTCAAAATAATATAACATATGTGATCAGCAGAAGTTGTTTAGCCTTGCGTCGCTAGTGGACACATCGCTTGTTGGAAGTTGAGAGGTCGTTGGGTGCAGTGGATGTTAACTTGACAAAGAGCGGGTACCGACTGTCCAGACATTCTATAATAAGAGACAGTGAAAATGCGGCAAAGAAAAAATTTGTCGCTGTTTAGAGATGAGATTTAGTCTCCTTGAAACTGTGTTCCCCGTTACCCGCTAGGACAAGATGGCTCGTAAGACCTAGTACGGAGCTTTGAGTAGGGGAAGCTGGGAATCGGAAGTCATAATACAAGACGGTCGTATCAACAATAAGTTGAAATGACCAGGTGAGCCAGAGCTAGACAAATGGACTCACTTGTCCTTTAAGCACATACGGAAATATTGTAATTTACAAAAAACGTTAATTAATATTACTGATAAGAATTGTTAATTATATATATATATATATATAATTGCGTGAGGGTAGTCGTCGTGATGCTATGGGCTATCTCACTGTTCTGAACACCTTAAAGACAGCGTTGCCTATATCATGGTTGTGTACCTTCTCATACGACATCATTACCTACATCATTGCTGTGTACCTTCTCGTACTACACCATTGCATATCTCATTGTTGTGTACCATCTCTTACGACACCATTGCCTATCTCATTGTGGTGTACCTTCTCATACGACATCATTACCTATATCACTGTTGTTTACCATCTTTTACGACACCATTGCATATCTCATTGTGGTGTACCTTCTCTTACGACACAATTGCCTATCTCATTGTGGTGTACCTTCTCTTACGACACCATTTCCTATCCCATTGTGGTGTACCTTCTCTTACGACACCATTTCCTATCCCATTGCGGTGTACCTTCTCTTACGACAACATTGCCTATCTCATTGCGGTGTACCATCTCTTACGACACCATTGCCTTTCTCATTGTGGTGTACCATCTCTTACGACACCATTTCCTATCCCATTGTGGTGTACCTTCTCTTACGACACCATTTCCTATCCCATTGCGGTGTACCTTCTCTTACGACACCATTTCCTATCCCATTGCGGTGTACCTTCTCTTACGACAACATTGCCTATCTCATTGCGGTGTACCATCTCTTACGACACCATTGCCTTTCTCATTGTGGTGTACCATCTCTTACGACACCATTGCCTATCTCATTGTGGTGTACCGTCTCTTACGACACAATTGCCTATCTCATTGTGGTGTACCATCTCTTACGACACCATTGCCTATCTCATTGTGGTGTACCATCTCTTACGACACCATTGCCTATCTCATTGTTATGAACCATCTCTTACGACACCATTGCCTATCTCATTGTTATGAACCATCTCTTACGACAGCATTGCCTATCTCATTGTGGTGTACCATCTCTTACGACACCATTGCCTATCTCATTGTGGTGTACCATCTCTTACGACACCATTGCCTATCTCATTGTGGTGTACCATCTCTTACGACACCATTGCATATCTCATTGTTATGAACCACCTGTTACCTACGCCACTATTCAGATGGTTTCACTTGTTGCGATATTTCAGTCAGTAATGTCGTCAGCCCAGAGTAGCCAGATTTTTACAAACGTGATAGTAAATCAACTTTGGGGGTTTGAGGGTGTGGGGGGGGGGGGTTGGGGGAGATTAGTTTTTAATCTTTCTCGAAACCACCTTGATTATGTGTTTAATAGTTACCATCGTGTACACTTACCTATGGTCGTGTACACTGACCTATGGTCGTGTACACTTACCTATGGTCGTGTACACTGACCTATGGTCGTGTACACTGACCTATGGTCGTGTACACTTACATATGGTCGTGTACACTTACATATGAACGTGTACACTTACCTATTGTCTAGTACACTTACCTATGGTCGTGTACACATAGTTTTCATTGTGGTGCATTGTTCGTCTACATCTGACCAAGACGACGTGGAAAGACGAACCCCTCTGTCATTGTCACTGGGGTTAAAAAAACACAAAAACTTAATCTTTAATCACGTGATCATTGACGTGATTTTGTTACTAAAATGCCAGTGTCATTTGACATGTCCACGGGTGGAGCTTTGCGTCAGGCGCCGGCCTTGTGCCAGGCAAATTGTCTTTGTGATGTCAACTGCATTGGTCAACCTCTCCGGCGGGAATGGACTGATCCAGGTCAGTGGGAGTCTAGGCCAAGGCGAGGTCATCTCATGGTCCTCAGGGGGGTGATTGATTTTAGAGTTGTCCCTCTCCTCCACCCCCCCCCCCAACTCGTGAGTTTTGTAAGGGGTCAAGGCTTGAAATTTGCGCCCCCCTTCCCTTGACAAGAGAGATGCTAGGACTCTAATGACTAAGGTCCATTTAAAAAAAAAAAAAAAAATGTGGTTTAACAGTTGATGAACCTGGGTGACGGAGTCTTTGATACAATATTAGAGAATCAGGAAAGAGAAAAGTTTTATTGGGAAAAATTACCCTTAAATAACTGGGGGGTTTTGTTTATAATTGCCTGATTTAGAACCAAATCTTTGGGGTGAACTCAGAGGCGAACTTATTCCTCGGTTCTGACACTCTTACTTCTCAGCTAAGGCACCCTTACTTCTCAGCCATGGCACCCTTACTTCTCAGCCATGGCACCCTTACTTCTCAGCCATGGCACCCTTACTTCTCAGCCATGGCACCCTTACTTCTCAGCCATGGCACCCTTACTTCTCAGCTAAGGCACCCTTACTTCTCAGCCATGGCACCCTTACTTCTCAGCCATGGCACCCTTACTTCTCAGCCATGGCACCCACCCTCACTTACCATCCTTTGTATCATTAGCTTTATTAATCCGGACATCCTAATTTCTCAATCATGACGCCTTTACTCGTCAATCCTGGCACCCTTACTCCTCAATTCGGACACCCTTACTCAATCCTGACACCCTTACTCCTCAATTCGGACACCCTTACTCAATCCTGACACCTTTACTACTCAATCCTGACACCTTTTTTTCGCAATCCTGGCACCCTTACTCCTCAATCCTGATATCTTTCTTTCTCAATCCTGGCACCCGCACTCCTCAATCCTGGCACCCTCACTCCTCAATCCTGGCACGTTTTAGCCCCCCTCCCCCGCCCTGTCACCATAGGTCGCAACAAAGATAGTGGACTAAAGCTGACCCCTCCCAGCACCCAGACCATCTTGTCATTACAGATTGATTTTAATAGTCTAGGAAGAATGTGTTAGGGGGGCTCAGAACTTGTCTGAGCCCCAGTGATACCCGTTAATCCGCCGCTAGTTTAGAGATAATCTTGTGACCCATCACCGACTAAAGATTTTTCTCATAAAAGGCCGTTTTTTCCCCTTGTTTTTTCCCCTTGTTTTTTCCCCTTGTTTTTTCCCCTTGTTTTTTCCCCTTGCTTTTTTTTTTCCTTTCTTTTTTTTATGTGTAGTGTTTTTCTGTTGTTTTTTTCCCCCATTCACAACGACGTATTGAGGTCCCTGTTAAGTACAGCCAGCCTGGACATATGCTACCACCACCACTACAAATATTTTTACTATTATTAGTATTACTTTTATTAAAAGTAATATTTTATCAATAATACATATTAAAAAATTCTTATTTTATTAATAAATATATAAATACATAAATTTGCACATAAATCTTTGTATTGTTATGTGTAGACAGATGGTGAAGCACAAATAATTGACTTTTCAATGTAAAATTTTTTTATCAGGTTTCACGTCTTCCTTTCCTGCAAGATGTTTCCCCTAAATAAGTCTGTTGTACCCAAGATGTTTTACATTGTATATTGAGAGAGATTATCAGATGAGAATTTATTACTTAAATCCATTATTTTAATCTTCCCATTATTATAAAAGTTGTTTTCTTTCTTTATTAAATCCACATTTTTAACAACAAAAGAATTATATCCCAGAATTGTCTAATTCTTTTTTCTTTAAATTAATTTTTTTAAATTAATTTTTTAAAATTAATTACAGCAGCCTAATGAAGGAGACACTAAATGGGATGGTAACAAAATAAGTAACCACGGTTTGTGTACGATTAATTAATAAATAGCTTTATTAGTGCAGTTCTTACATTTAACAATATCCCATTTTTTTTAAAGAAAAGAAAAGAACTATAATTTCTTTTGAATGTGCCTATGTAACACCTCCTGCCCTTATTTATTTATTTATTTATTTTTTTTAATTGTAAAAAAAAAAAAAAAATTATTTTATTTATTTATTTATTAATTTTTTTTTTTTTTTAAAAAGCCAAGTGACACTTCCGGTTCTTGCGTGTGCAGTCGTTATCCTTTGACCAACCGATTCCTACCCTTGTCACCAATCGCCCCTTTACCTCCCCACCCCCCTGGTCCGCGTCCTCTCGCCATTCGCTCACCATTTTTGAGCGCCGTAATTGTGGAGCGCGCGCCGGGCTGTACAGCGGTATCGACTGCTGCGGTGGGAGCGGCTTTGTTCAGACGCGGGCGTCTTTGATCATAATAAAAGGAAAACCCGCTCTTAAAAAATGTCTGGACGAGATATTAAAAATGGGAGGGGAGTGTGTCCCGTTGGGATAAGCAAATAAGTTACAGAGACCGGTTTAAAGTTAAATTAGTGTGTGTGTGTGGAAAACATTATCAAAGGTGCTGTGGGGGGGGGGGGGGAAGATTATGTAATGCCTTTAAAAAAATCATTTTGTTTTCTTTAAATTACAGTTTAAATGTTTAATATCTTTTTTATATAATTAATATAATATGTATGCTTCCTACAATATGCATGCGATGAGTTTGTTTCGCGCACAAGTTCCGGAACAGTTTGATAAAAACCAGAACGACTCCATAATTTTAACACATTGACAGATAGTTAACATGTTCTTTAAAACATGGTCCGAGTCTGACGTTAATTGATGTCAGGGATTTATTTCCAACAAAAAATATCACAAGAGGAAAAAAAAAACAAACAAAACAGGACAATACTTTTTTTAATTCTTAAATTATATAAACGATAAAATCAATCGAACCATGACTTATTATTCTGTATCATTTATTTAAAATGAACCAAGTCACCATGAAAGATTTAACACTTTCTTTATCACGCTATCACCAGCCTGGCATACTTAAGTGAATAAACTTTTTTTATTTTAATTATATATATTTTTTTTAAAAATTTGATTACTCGTGCGGCATTTTAAAGCTTTTAGGACCCCCCCCCCCCCCCTTCATTCAAATGCAAATAGTTCGAATAAACCAGCGATTCGACGCGCATGAATTCAGGTCTTAAAAGCCGAGACGATTGAAATGCCAGTCTCAGATGTCGAACCGGTCTCAGATGTCGAACCGGTCTCAGATGTCGAACCGGTCTCAGATGTCGAACCGGTCTCAGATGTCGAACCGGTCTCAGATGTCGAACCGGTCTCAGATGTCGAACCGGTCTCAGTTGTCGAACCGGTCTCAGATGTCGAACCGGTCTCAGATGTCGAACCGGTCTCAGATGTCGAACCGGTCTCAGATGTCGAACCAGTCTCAGATGTCGAACCAGTCTCAGATGTCGAATCAGTCTCAGATGTCACTGAATCAATGCGACTGCGGGTTAAGTGATTTTTTTCAGTTTTAGGCGAAACAAATCCTGGACATACTTTTAACGTCACGCTAAGTTATTTTGTTACGTAAGTTTTTTTGTTTTTTTTAAAAAGCAAACGGCATTGCTAATGTATTTCGGGGGAAGGTATTAGAAGCCCTAGGTCCGGTGGGGTGTGGTGGGGTGGGGGCAGGGTTATTGACGTAGCTGGACACGGCATGCCCCAAATAATAACCATTTGAGCGAATAATTATGTTAATTATAGAAATCCCATCCAAGCTAAAAATAGCATCTCCCCCCCCCTTCCATTCGTCTAAACACAAACCTCTGATCTTGATTCTCTACACCTCCCCCTCCCCCCCTCCCGACATGGCTCCGACCTCCATGACTCCTCCCCACCACACACACCAAAACCTAACAGTGCTCGCTTCCCACACTCAAGCAATGCAAGTCAGATCTATCATCTCAACAGTTCACCTCCCTTCCTCCCCCTTATAGTTAGCCCCCCCCCACTCCCCCTCTTTTCCCCTTCAACCGGCCATACCTTGTATTTTTTTTTTTGCTATTTTTGCTCACGCTGTGTGCTCTGCTCACTACTGTACGGGGGCCTTGTCCGACAGGTCATCGACCGAAAGGGGCATGCTCACACACGGCAGTCACTGACAGGTAAAAATGCAGCAGGTCAGGGGTTCTCAACATACGGACTGCTTCTCTGACGGATAAGGACATTCTAAAAATAAATTTTAAAAAGCCCCCCACGTGGAAGTGTTTGGTAATGAATTAACCTCAGCAGAAAGCTCGTTTCGAGTTTTTAGAAATTTCATCTCTAGCCGCACGCAAGCTCATCTTTTTCTGTATGGTGGTTTTGAGACTAATACGTCTTTAATTATGGGACCTCCAAGTAAAAAAAAACCACAAAAACATCAAGTTTGTTCAAATTAATTTTTAAACTAAACTATGCCATGACCTTTTATATATTAACATAAAAGAAATATAATCAAGTTTCGTACAGTTCCGGAATTTCTCACTAAGTGTATTTCAAACTAGCCTAGCATAAAAGTGGGGTGTGGGGTCTGCAGAAATAAGTTTAGATCCTGTGGTCTGGATTCTCCTGGCATTTCAAGCATACCACCGTAGCGCACCACCTCCCCCCACCCCAAATTACTAACCTCCCTTCTCTCTTCCCCCGCCCCTCTCTCCCCGCCCCCCACCTTGTTGCTGTGGTTGTTTCTGCGGCGGGCAGGGCAATGCAGATGCTGGTCTGGCCGTTTGTTTGTTTCCGGTAGCCGTCGGTGTGTGCGCGTGAGTGGGACCAAGTCTACTCGGTTGGTCCTTAAGTCAATACATGGCAGCTTAGTCGATTTTTCCATTGCTTTTTTTTTTGTTAGCCATTCTTTCCCTTTAATAAAAAGGAATGTGGCTTGTCTCCCTTTATTATTATTATTATTATTATTATTATTATTATTTGCCTAGCCGCACCACCCCACATTCCTTATTTTTTTATTTTTTTATTTTTTTATTTGTGCGCTTTCCTCTTTATTTTTCACCCCTTTTATTTATAAATATTTATTTATTTACCTACAGACCTGTAAAAAATACAATTTTAATATCATCAGTGTTCTCAGTTGCTAAAATCACAATTTGATGAATGTTGTACATTTCGATGCATTTACTTCGAAGGTACTTCGGTAACTAGATTTTATGTTATTCCACTGACTTTACTTGTCACCAAGGCTTTGCAAAGGCATTTATGCTGTGTATTACATTCTGAATATAACAAGTTCGCTGTGATTCGCATTTAAAATTTTTACCTTTTATTAAATTTCAACAAATTAAATCGTGACCAGGGAAGCTTTAGCGAGCTCTTACCTCTAGATACCGCCCCTTCCCCCACCCCACCCCCCTTCCACCCCTGCACTGCTCCAGGTCCAATCGATCCTGGAACGTGCGCCTGGCCAAAGATAGCGGTGTATGGGACCGGTGAAGCGCGAGCACATTTAGGTCAATCGCCGAGTGCATAAAAAAAGATAGCCACTGACCAGAAGACGGGACCTGCTACCTCCAGGGAGAAGTAATGGAATTGGGGGGGTAGGAATGTGGGTGGGAGTGGGTTATGGGATTTTGGTGGGATCGGGTGGGTTTATTATTTTTTTTTTTTTCGGTGTGGTTGGGATCTGCTCTAAAAATACACTTCAATTGACAGGAACAATGAAATACCTCACCCAATATCTTTTCACCACCCGTCAACGTTTGATAAAAATATATTTGTAAACTGTGTATGGGGATTGAGGCCTTGAAGTTTGGGCATTGAGGTCTTGTAGTTTGGGCATTGAAGCCTTGCAGTTTGGGCATTAATCCAAGCCCGCACCTAGGGGCTGACAACCATGTGTCAGGGGCCCGAGCTAGATAGGGGCCCGCCCTTTTCCGAGTTTTAAAATCTACGCACATGTTTGAAACATGAAAGGCGCCCGAACTCTGTCAGCTGTCTGGCGCCCGAACTCTGTCAGCTGTCTGAATTTCCTAGGCGCGGGGCTGATTAAGACCTTGACCTGCAGGCTCTTTAGCCCGAAGAATGTTTTGGTCAATAAAGGTGACAATAAAGTGCATTTCAAAGGAACATATCTTCAAGATATCTCGCCAGTCAATATAAAAGCGACATCAACGGTTTTAATAAAATGCGTTAAACTTTTCGTGACCTTTTTTTTTTTTTGTATAAACTTATCAGTATGGACAGTATGGACGGTATGGACAGTATGGACAGTATGGCCAGTATGGACAGTATGGACGGTATGGACAGTATGGACGGTATGGACAGTATGGCCAGTATGGACAGTATGGACAGTATGGATGGTATCGACAGTATGGCCAGTATGGATGGTATCGACAGTATGGACGGTATGGACAGTATGGCCAGTATGGACAGTATGGATGGTATCGACAGTATGGCCAGTATGGACAGTATGGATAGTATGGACAGTATGGACAGTATGGACAGTATGGATGGTATCGACAGTATGGCCAGTATGGACAGTATGGCGGCGTGCGAAAAGATAATGGTTGAGGGGGCGGGAGGGGGGGGTTGGTAAGCCCCACGGACGTGATCTTCAGATGGCGAGAGTATCGCCATTTTACCAGCAAAATGTATATGTATTAATACATACGTTTCGGAAAGAGGGCGCCTGAATTCAGGCTTTGCCCCTCCTGCAATTTTTGCTTGACACCCCCACCACCCTCCCAGTCTACCAGCAAGATTTTAAATTTATACTTTCAACTATTATTTTTTGCCATAAAAAAAAAAAAATATCGCTTGGAGTTGGAAATCGATTCTTGTTTTAATTTTCAGGCATGTCGTAAAGCAATGTAAACCTGTCCAGGATAAATATCACTCGTGATTATCTATTCGCAAGACCAATGGTCGTTTTTTTTCAACTACAAGTACTAAGCATACGCTTTAGGGGGGGGGTAGGGGAGAAGTCGTTGTCATTTTAATGCTGACTACAGCTTTATGGAGTTTTATAGGTTATAAAAGAAGGGGATTTTTTTTATTTTTTTTTTAAAGAAATCCCTATTACTGAAAAGCTCCAAGTCTGTGTTAATCATCCTTAAAAGATTCTACCACCTCCTTTCCCCCTCCCCCACTACACACACTTTCCTCCTTTCTGCCTTGCCTCCGTGTCTAGGAAGTACAATTTCTCTAGAATCATAATTCAGTAATGGCCGCCGGTACTAGCGTGATTAAAACAGTCAACACACACGCGCAGCGATGTACGGAGAAGTATAACAACAAATATCGATCGGACGTAGTCAACTAACTGGTCACCAAGGTGACACACACACACGCAGAATATCCCCCCAGCACGGTGTTGGACTCAAATTTATCCATATCAAAACTGTGCGTCTTGACTGGTTAGATATATATTTTAAACACAAACAAAAACAAAATAAAAATAATAGTTGGTGGAGTGCTAGCTAAGTTAAGTAACTTAAATGTGATAGTTGCACCTGAAGATGGCTGCAAATTTTGAAATATTGAATACGTTCCACTGAAACGTGTCGAGTTTATTTAATAATATTATTATAGCAAAAATTCAGTGTTGTCCGTCCTTTCGGTCGAGCGCACCGGAAATTCCCAGTCCAAAAATAGTTGATGAACTTACTTTCACATCTCTGGACGTAAATGATTTAATTATAATTTACCTTTAAATTCTCCAATCTGGAAATTTGATCGAAAGAACTCTTGTCGACGGTAAATTGATAGACGGTGATTTGATCGAAAGGAAATTTGGTCCATCTTTTTTTTCAGATTTTAGGTTAAAATTTTGCTTCAAATTTCTTTTTGAACGCATTATTTTGTTTTACATTAGTAGAGAGCGTTCAAAAAGAAAATATATATTATGTATATTATGTCTATGTATCTGTATATAGGTGGATGGATTACCAGACAAAATGTCTTCCCCACCTACCAGCAATCATTTAGAAGTAATCTACACTAAACGGAAGAACTAAACTTTTGATTAACCACGGAGCGATGGCCTTTCTGTCTCTCTCTCTCTCTCTCTCTCTTTCTCTCTCTCTATCTCCCTCTCTCTCTCTCTCTCTACCCATTTGTTTTCCTTATTAGTTATTTTGGTCATAGAGTAATATACTTTTAAATGAGTTCTCCCTTCAATCGATCCCAAGAAGAAAATGATTTTTTTTTCCGTTAAATCTTCGCGTGCCGGCGATTGGTCCTCGCCTGATGGTGGTGGGTCTTACTCCGGATGTGATTTCTGTACACGACAACCAGTCCTGTCAGACGTCTGCCTGGCAGTGTGCGTTGTGCACGGCACGCGTCAAGGGCTGTCGTGCAGACGACTCGTAAGTTCTTGCGTCGCCCCGCCGGGTTGATCCACCCTGCGTGGTGGCCGCGCTCTTAGACGTAATGTTGTTGTTTTTTTATATACAGCAGACGGATGAAGTCGTGTGAGAAGCTGTGAGTGGCATGGGGCCGCGAGTATTAATATCACAGTCAATGGGAGCGCGAGATCTGTTAACAGGAGTTAGTGAGAGGGTTGGTCCTCTCGTGTGGCAGGAGGAGACAGGAGTTAGTGAGAGGGTTGGTCCTCTCGTGTGGCAGGAGGAGACAGGAGTTAGTCAGATGGTTGGTCCTCTCGCGTGGCAGGAGGAGGCAGGAGTTAGTGAGAGGGTTGGTCCTCTCGTGTGGCAGGAGGAGACAGGAGTTAGTGAGATGGTTGGTCCTCTCGTGTGGCAGGAGGAGACAGGAGTTAGTGAGATGGTTGGTCCTCTCGTGTGGCAGGAGGAGACAGGAGTTAGTGAGATGGTTGGTCCTCTCGTGTGGCAGGAGGATGCAGGAGTTAGTGAGATGGTTGGTCCTCTCGTGTGGCAGGAGGAGACAGGAGTTAGTCAGATGGTTGGTCCTCTCGCGTGGCAGGAGGAGACAGGAGTTAGTCAGATGGTTGGTCCTCTCGCGTGGCAGGAGGAGGCAGGAGTTAGTCAGATGGTTGGTCCTCTCGCGTGGCAGGAGGAGGCAGGAGTTAGTGAGATGGTTGGTCCTCTCG
>CAXITT010000265.1:338052-366034 GCA_964033795.1 Lymnaea stagnalis
AAAAAAAACAAAAAAAAAAAAAAAAAAAAAAAAAACCAAAAAAAAAACAACAAAAAAAGCACAAAAAAAACCAACAACAAAAGCACAAAAAAAAAAACAACAACAAAAGCACAAAAAAAAACAACAACAAAAGCACAAAAAAAAACAACAACAAAAGCACAAAAAAAAACAACCACACAAAATTAAGAAAAATTGTAGCAGCTTTTTATCGGGACATGCTCGCAGGAAGAGGATGTATTTCTGGCTTGTCTGAGGGGGTTCTCCTGCCACTCTCCAGGCCTTGGAAAAGGTTGAGGTGGTTCTCCTGCCACTCTCCAGGCCTTGGAAAAGGTTGAGGTGGCTCTCCTGCCACTCTCCAGGCCTTGGACAAGTTTGAGGTGGTTCTCCTGCCACTCTCCAGGCCTTGGACAAGGTCGAGGCAAACAGAGCACTTGTTGACGCGGGGGAACAGTGAGAAATATATAATACTGATATCAACATAAAATTTAAACAACAAACACGTAAGGCACGAATTTACCCTCCGATATCTAGATCTAGAACTATCAAGAATTACATCAAAGAAAAATAGAATTGTTGATGTCAATTATTGCTGACTCCCATCCCACACCCCCCCCCCTGTCAACTATTGTCAAACTTTGTTCACCCAGCCCCTATTTTGTTGACGTAATTAATAGACAACCCTCCTGTGGTCTTCTGCTTTTGTTCTAGAATCGATTCCTTACTACTCCAGAATCAAAGCCTTTTTATTCTAGAATCGACTCTATGACACCAACAGTTTAGCTCCATACTTCCCCCTTGTAGCCCCTCCATACTTCCCCCTTGTAGCCCCCACCCCCACACCGAAACGATAAACATCCCGATTATCCACTGTGGATACAACTTTAAAACCCCTGCACCCTTCAATGTACTTGTTCTAGTCCATTCTAGGAATGGTGCTTTTTTTCTTTTTTTTTTTTTGAATGACAAAAGAAACGATAAACATCCCGATTATCCACTGTGGATACAACTTTAAAACCCCTGCACCCTTCAATGTACTTGTTCTAGTCCATTCTAGGAATGGTGCTTTTTTTCTTTTTTTTTTTTTTTGAATGACAAAAGAATCAAATAATTGACTCATCAAATGAGTCGAACTGAAATCTGGGTCAATAAAAGACTCGGTGAAGACTTCTTGTTTTTTTTCTTTTAACATTGTTGAGTATTTAGTTGATCGGTATGTTACGTGATGTTCTGTTTCACAAACAAAACAAAAAAAGTGGTTGGGGGGGGGAGGGGGGAGGGGCGCTATGCGTTCCCCGCTCCCTCCCCTACGTCACTACTGTAGTTCAAGGATTTAAGGGGGAAACTATTTTATTACATCGTCTGCTCGAGTTTAGACGTTTTGTTGTTTTTTTTTTTGAAGAAGAAAAACAAATAATAAAATGGTACAAGTGTGTGATTTCCTAATAGACGGCTCTTTGGCCAATTGGATCATTTGAGCGGGAAATGAAGTGCGCTCTCCTCCGTTCAACAGCCGGCTGGAACGTGCACCGGCAAGTTACCCGTATCTGGTGGTAAAGCTAGATCATTCTTCGTAGGCGCCCTGCGGTTATGTCCGAGTCAGAGTCATGTGACTCTTGACGTAGCACGGGGCAGTCAGTAAAGAGTTTTTTTTTCTTTTTACTTACGGTTTAACTCCCCCCCCCCCTTTCCCCACACACAAATAAGGTTTGTTATTAATGTTGAATAGGTGGTCAAACTAAAGACGCATGAGAAAGAGTGTGTGGAATTCTGAGCAATGTCCTAGTGTTAAGTCTGAGCAATGTCCTAGTGTTAAGTCTGAGCAATGTCCTAGTGTTAATTCTGAGCAATGTCCTAGTGTTAATTCTGAGCAATGTCCTAGTGTTAATTCTGAGCAATGTCCTAGTGTTAATTCTGAGCAATGTCCTAGTGTTAAGTCTGAGCAATGTCCTAGTGTTAAGTCTGAGCAATGTCCTAGTGTTAAGTCTGAGCAATGTCCTAGTGTTAAGTCTGAGCAATGTCCTAGTGTTAAGTCTGAGCAATGTCCTAGTGTTAAGTCTGAGCAATGTCCTAGTGTTAAGTCTGAGCAATGTCCTAGTGTTAAGTCTGAGCAATGTCCTAGTGTTAATTCTGAGCAATGTCCTAGTGTTAATTCTGAGCAATGTCCTAGTGTTAATTCTGAGCAATGTCCCCACGAAAGAGAACGATAAAGGAAAATTGAATGGATTCAAAAGAATAAATCTATTTATAGAGAGCAGGGAGATAAAGACGTATGCGATGTTAACTCTTTCAGTTAACTTTTTATTTAACTTTGTTAAATCGATCTCGGTATTATCTCGGTTATTTCATCCATTAATATATATTTTTTTTAAATTTTACTATGACATCAAGTTTATTTCAGCCTTAATTTCACCCAAGTTTGAAATGAGCCTATACAATGTGTTGTCTTTATTTCTCCTTCCATTCCAGGCAACAATAAAATGTTACCCAAGCATAAACTTAAGTTGCAATTTCTTGTTCCTATCATTGCAGAGTCACACCGATGCAAGGGCAACAAGCGTGTCCGAGATGCATGTAGGAGAAGCACATCACCTTGCACCGAGCAACCACCCTACAAAGCCCACAGCCGCGAGCCTTAGCCCGTCCCTCAGAAATAGTGTCATTCAAGTCCACGCCAAATTACGTTTCATCTCTGTCAACTACATTCGTCCGCATAGCGTCTCGATCGCAAAGAACAATCCACTCGGCCATGGCCAACAGAGCGTACCTCAGTGCCCCCCATCGCCTACTTCCTGGTTTCTCTCCCATGCCCGCTCCACGGTCTGCCGTCAACACGTCCTCGCGGGCGAGCCCGCCGGAGTTCTCGTATGACGCCACACCCAGATCTGTAGCCGAGAGAAGTGCCGGACGAGAAAGCACCAACTACAGCCGTGCGCAAACCTCTGCCGTCAGCTCGGCGATCAGCATGGCGTATCCTAATGTTAACGAGTTCCCTTATGGTTTGTCTGGAGTCCAGATGCCCACTTACAACTTTGGATCCGAACTTTATAATTACGTCAGCAACGGTTTTCCTAGGAAATCTCGAATGTGCACTTTCTGCAACAAGGTGTTCACAAGATCTACGACCCGGCGATATCACGAACGACGCTGTCCGCTTCTCCGTGCGTCCAACAGCCTGGCGAGAAATGAGGAGAACAACACGGCCACCGCAGTCGCGGCAGCTGCAGCGCTCAAGGAACAGCAGCAGCGTCACAAAGAAGCTGCCAATTCCCATTCCAACCCAATCCCTTCAGCGCCACGCACCGTCAGCTCAGGGATCTCCCTGACACCATCCTCTCAAACTGGAAACAGCCTTCCTTCAGCTCCTACACCGGCTTCCCCACCACCTCAGAGCTTACACCCGGCCTATCCCACGTCATTTCCACCCACAACACCCCTGGGTACCAATTCGTCTAGAAGTGCCGCGGCTGCTGCATACGGCTATGCACACTACGGATCGCATTTCTACAATTCCATCTCAGCTGCGGCTATAGCCTCTTTGGATCAAAACAGCAACACGCTGCAGTCAAAGAAAGAGCCGGAGTCTTCGCTCTGGGCTACATCGACCCCATCGCCCTCAAAGTCCAGAGACCATGGCAGCTCGATCCCTAATGCCAGTCTCTCGTCTCTTTCCAAATCCTTCACCCAAGATTCGGGCATTGACTTGACGGCCAAGTACTGCTCGGATTTCTCTCTCAGGTCTCAGCCTCCTGTGTTCCCGCCGACTTCAATGCGCGGGGTTCCGAGGTCGCCCTCATCACCTGAGCCAGGAGAAACCAGGTCCGACAGAATGCCACCCATCACAGACAGAAGAAGGTCCGGAAGCCCCCAAGACTACACAAGATCATCCGGCCGTGAAAACGAGTGGTCCAGTCCTAACCATGACAAATCGGACTACCCTGACAAGATAACTGTGGCCAACATCTCAGGAGCTAGACTGAAACTGACCACATCGTCTCCCCCACCGCTGTGGAGCACAAAACAGCGTGTCCAAGACCAGTTCATAACAGTAGACCCTGTGGACGAGCTTGACGAAGAAGACGATGAGGATGATGAAGAGAATGAAGATGAAGTGGAGGAAGACGAAGAGCAGTTCAAGGAGGATATAAGCATCCCGGGTGATGAAAGCGGTGATAAAAAGCCAGCAATGATGGACATGTCCAAAAACCACAACAAGAGCAGCTCGTACAATCCCCTGGTCTGTCAGTTCTGTCAGAAATCTTTTGCCGACACCATCACCCGCCAAGCTCACGAGGCTCTTCATTCCCAAACGAAATCGTTCGCCTGCTCCCTTTGCTCCAATGCATTTCACTGTGCATATAGTCTCAGAATCCATTTCCTGCGCCATCACAATGAGGGGCCATACAAGTGCAAGCAGTGTTCAAAACCTTTTGAAGAGATCATGCTACTTAAATCTCATCTACTCTCTGAGCACTCACTGCCAAAGCAGGAGACTTGCTCACTCAAATATTTCTCACTTCTTGACAATTCATCTGAAGGGTCATCCAGTCTGCCCCACAACACCGCGCTTTCGGATGGCGAGCAGGACAAAAAGGAAAGAAATAATCTAATGCAGCGAAGAAGTGCGGATAGCCTGCCAGATGTTCTGAAACACTCGGATCAGACAACGAAGAAACTTCAGAGCAACGAAACCGATGATTCTCCTCCCAATGGGGACCTAACCAACGAAGAGACAGAAGTCTGTAAAGTGTGCAACAAGGCGTTTGCTAAATCTTTTATCCGTTTTCACGAGAGAGCTCATGCTGACCAGAAACCGTATGAGTGTCCAATATGTAATAAGAGGTTTGGGTATAAAAATAACATGAAATCGCACATGAAGCTTCATCAAGGTCTTAAACCATACCAATGCCAAATATGCGGAGCAAGATTCACCAGAGGCTCAACCCTACGTCGACATGGGAGACGGCACAACATATCCAGGAACTCCATGCTCGAGTATGTTCTGTATGACAACACTGCAGGATCAACAAGACATACAGGTATGACTGGCAAGATGGCCGCCAACCCCGTAGTCACAACGACAAGCAGCCCGGCCATGTCAGCTGTCAGCCCACAGTACACTTCCTACAATAGGAAATCAACCACTGAGCAAAATACGAGTTTCTTACAACACACACGCCAACCTGTCTACCCGACCACCAACCTCGACATGGAGAGGTATGGGACCACTGGGAGAAGGACACCCACCAAGACGACCTCACAGAATATGGTCTCGCCAAGAATGCTATCGAATCACTTGACCTCGCAGGCTTTAACTTCTCCCATGGCTGGAGGTCTAGCTGCCGTAGCCGCAGCTAATTTGTTTGCCTACCCAGCCACTGCTGCGCCCCATTTATATCAGTTCTATGCCTCGACCAATCAGCTCATGGGTTATTCTGCTTATGCCCAAAGTCACGGTGTAACGCCAGCAGTTCAGTCTGATGCCCTGAATCTGAGCTTGGGCAAGCGGAAGTCACCTTTTGAAGAGGAAGAAGAAGAAAGTAAATGCAAAGAAAAAGTTCAACGTCGAGAGTCTGAAGTAAACAACGGAGGGAGTCCAGTAATGAAATCTTGGGATAAAGAGAATAAGATTAAATCTGAGGTTGAAGAGCCTGGAGAGATGATCAAAAGAGAAGTTCGAAATCCTTTTGTATCAAGCTTCTCACCAAAGAAGGAGAGGCACATCAACACCCCGAATGGCAACCACCAAGACAGAAATTATGATGCCAAGGACGAACTGAAAATTTCAACTGAAGATTTCGGGGCCCAGGTGAATATTTGCTGCCCTAGTCCTCTTGTGCAGTATTCTACTTGTTCCCTCCAGCATCAGTCGTCTGCCGGCAGCCCCATTGGATCTTCGTGTAATGGCAACAACATCCACTCGCACGCCAGCCCGTTGGGTCTCAGCTCTCACGGCAGTCCTGCCAACTCGACTCACTCGGCTCCGAGTCCCAACAACATGAGCGAGCACCACCGTCAGGAACTGTTGCTCTCACTTCTAACTTCTGGCCGAATGTTCCGTTGCCCCTTCTGTGACATTTATTTCACAGAGTACGCCATGTTTCGACTCCATCAGAAATATCATCAGTGTGACATGAGCCGTCCGTTCTTATGCTCTGTGTGCGGAGAGGACTGCAAAGACAAAACTTATTTCACAGTGCATCTGTCTGAGCATTTGGGTCTAGGACAGAAAGGAGGACTTATTTAACAAATAGACAAATAGACAATTCATTATCCTGTCCAAAAACTGATTTTTTAGACAGTCTGTAAAGAGAAAGGAAGAGAGCCTTCAGTGAGTTGATTTCAACAGAAATGGAGAGTGACATCACTGAGACATCAGGTGCACTATAATAACTCTAAAATGTTTCTTCGCTTTTTTTTGTTCTCCAATTCATTGGAATATTCAAGTATTTTTCTTTCCATCATATGTACATACATTTTTTTTTAAAAATGTTTGACTGTAAAAAGGGAAGTAATGGACTTATGGATACCTATTTTTTGGTCAAACCCAATAACTCATTCTTAACATTATTCTTAAATTATTACTTGTGCTGTTGGCCGAGATATCTTTCAGATGTTTACTATTTCATCAGGGAATTGCTTATCACGCTGTTGACTCTATGTATTTATAAATATTTCACAGCTTTGTTGGTTCAGCCACCACCTGCTTCTAGATGCTAACAAAGTTTCTTGTTCTTTTTTTTGCATAACTCTACGGGTACAGAAACTTTGTGAGCTTCTATAACAAATACAAAACTATAATTTATTTGGGTTCACATACATTTGTCATTGTTATTCCGATAATGTTTTGTATATTTCTAAAACTTGCATGTTAGTGTTCAGGCAATTTTTTCATGCTTTTTAAGCAAAAAAATATATATAGCTTTCCATTAGCAGCTCAGGATCACAAATGTATATCAAAAGAAATAATATTTAATTTTTTTTCCTAAACAAGACATTGTATCTGCTTCTTTGAAATATAAAAATAAATCAGGTACTCGGTTGCAGTTTAATTTTTACATTTTCTGGTGTTGGGTACTAACAGTGTTTCTGGAAAACTTGTTCAAACAGTTCACTAAACAATATATTGTTCATTAGTACTGCTGAAATGATCTCAAGACTGAATAAAAATAAATAAATTTGCTGAACTTTCATTAAATTTAAAGAGAGAAGTAATACTTTACATACATGCGTGTTAACATTGGGAGGCTAAAATATTTTTAATAATTGTTTATTTTTAAAACAAAAAAGAAGTATTATTTAAATATTTGCTTTATCTTCATTATACTGGGTGGAAAATGAAAAAATGTAAAATGTTACAATTTAGAAGTAAACTAGTGTTTTTGTCTTGTTCACTTTTTTCATCCCCCAAGAATGTTTTGCAGGGCGGTACAGAGGCTCAGACAATCGAGTCAATCACTTGTGGCCCTGCCCAATTGGGGACCCCCATCCCCCAAAGGTGCAATTTCTTTGGGTACAATTTCATTTAATACAATTATTTTGAAATTAGTGGGGGCCCAAAATTTGCTCTGGGCCCGAAAATCTCTATGATCAATGTGCACCTGATTGAGAAAGGTGCATCATTATTTCTATTAAGATGATCATTCTTTGAAAAAGCTTTCAAGTTGACTCATAACTACCTCAGTCATTTTCTATAACAATTGCATTTTTTACCACATTGCAGGGATTTCTTCATTTTTTACTTTACACTGTCTATTCTACATCACACTGAAACGCATTGTATTATCCAAATACAAGTATGTCTTGTGTTAATTATTTCATGATGAGTAATGTATATTTATACTAAAATATCTGTCAATCTGCCAAACTGTTCATTACTTTTGCAATGATGTCAGATGAGTGATGAAGGATGAAGTTTTCAAAGAAAATTGCCAAACTCTACCAGCTTTACTGGTAATAAAACTCAGGTTGCAATTAATAGCATATTATTTCTCATAATATTCTATTTCCCAATTTATAATTTTTGTGCATGTTTTTTTGAATGATCACTGATTATATTAAAAAAAAAAAATTTCTACATGAGCATTTACAAGCCTTTAAAAGGCTTGATAACAGTATTGACACAGCCACCTGATATTAACACAGGTTAATTCAAAACTTCCTCAAATTCAAATGCTTTTGCACGAAAAATATGCTGGCTTTTTTTCAACTTTTTTATATGCTGAAGTTACAAACAATTTTTTTCTTCTTAAATTCATTTATTCAACACCAATACGGGTAATGGTATGAAGCGCAAACTTGTGATTATATTTATTTTTATCGAAACAAGTTGATTCAAGATCTCAAGTTATCATTGTCATTTGCCATAAATTTCATATGAACTTATGAATTATTCTTCTCAAGTTTTAATATTCAGTTATATTTATCTTTTTAAAAAATCAAATATAAATTTTCAAAATTGTATTTAAACAATTAAAAAAAAAACAAAGCAAAAATAAGTGAGTTTTAACGGTTTTCCATATCTAAAACTTAACTAAAAGTACTGGTATCTTGATTTTTTAATAATTTAAAAGCAGAGTGGTTACCTAATGTAAAATATTGCATTTTTTTAATTGTAAAACAAATAATTAACCAATCTAGTCAGAAAATTTAATCATGTCACCTTCAATCTTTATATTAAAAAATTAAAAAATTAATAAATTTAAATATTTTCAGCAAGAAAGTCTTGAATATCACCAAAAACATTTTCATGCACTATAAATGCATGGTAACACTCTTCCTAAATTCATATTTTTTACTTTGTAATTTAATAAAACTTTGAAATATAGAGATTTAATTTCACAAATGTGCATAAAGAAAAGCAGAAATCCATCAATGCTTGATAGTTTTAACAAAATCCTATGTTTTCTTGGTAGAGCAATGAATTTTTCAAATTTTTATTTCTTGACTTCAATGTTAGTTTCATCTGCCTAAAAATAATTTTGTTCTTGTTCTTTGTAAATCAATGTTTTTTAACTCACTTTCTTCTCTGCAGTGATAATGCATTTGATTAAAATGAACTCAGGAAAAACAACTCAGGTGATTTCACAAACATATTTGTATATTCACATAGTTATTCTTCCCCTGCTTCACTTGCTTTTTTTGTCCTTCCATGCTTACATAACTTTGTAAATAAAGACTAAGAAAAGTATCAACTTCTTACTTTTTTGTCAACAATAATAGATAAGTGAAATCAATATTTTTTTCTGATTGATTTACTTTCAATGGGTTTTTTCTGAAAATTTTTGGCAAAATCTGCTTGAATAATCTTTCAATTACAATTGCTCAGGAATTTTATATTATAATTTATTTTCAAATGAAAATACTAATTGATTTTCTGTGTTGAGATACTCAGGATGTTTTGCAAATATTTGTGAAAAAAAAAATGTGTTATTTAAAAAATCTCAGGATAATTGCCCATCATGTTGGTAATGTTATGAACCATAAGCTGTCTGTTTTGATCACATCGTAACTTGTCTCTGATTGAGAAATTAAGAATTTAATATGGCATAGTGTTTGAGTTTATATTTTTTAGCATACTTTTTACCAATTAATTAATTATTTTTAAAATTTAATCCAAAAAATAAAAATAAAAATAAAAGAAGCATTGCTTAATATCCACAATAATTTTTGTCCTGGACTTTTTACAAGTATCTATTTAAAAAAAAAAAAAAAAAAAAAAACAACATTATATACCACAATTCGTCAACCTCCTGAGATAAATATCACACATTAAATCCTTAAAATATAATCTTATATGAAAATATATCTTTGACCAGGAGCTATCTTTTTTTGTTTAAAAATAAAATAAAGCTCAATTTGGTACCCCCCCCCCCCCCCCAAAAACAAAAAAAAAAAACCCAAAAAAAAAAGAAAAAAACTGATGTTTACCATTTACACAATTGAGCAAATGATTAATTATTTGTGAACTAACCCAAAAATAATCTGCCATCATGAAAACCTTCGAGTTTTGTGTCCAGGGGAGTGTAATTTAAAAAAAAAAAATAGACATTGAAAGCTAAACACCAAACAGTATTACGATAGTTTGAAGCATTTTAAATGTACTGTTAGCTGAGCTGAGCTTTCTTCTCTGTAACAATTCACATTGAATGTCATGCTTATCCATCATGCTTTCAAACTTCCTTCATCTGGAATATCTTAAATAAAAGGCTTGGTGATCTACCTCATTAAATTAAAATGGCTGGTCCTCTACCTCAATGAACTGGCTGGTCCTAAAGCTTTGATTGACTTGCATCTTCATACATTTCTTATAAACTGTATGTTTTTCTGACAACCCATGTTGGTTGTTGCCGTTGTTTATTTGTTAAATTGTTTCTTGCTAACTGGTTGTTTTCTGGAAAAAACCTTTTGTCACTCAGGCCATAATACATGGAGAACGTGTGATATTCAATTTTTTAACCAAAATAAAAACTACATTTCATTTCATTGTTCATTTCAATGTTGATGTCATTGTTCATGGCATCGTTCATGTCAGTGTTGATGTCATTGTTCATGTCAATGTTGATGTCAATGTTCATGTCAATGTTGATGTCAATGTTCATGTCATTGTTCATGGCATTCACTCATGATTGAAATGTTTTTTTGATGTTCTTGATGCATGGACTAGTGTTTGGATTTGTTTTTCCCATCTAAACTGTACATTGTTTGTTTTCAAAATATCAACAGAATACATTGGGTCCCTAAGCAATTATTTTATTTTTCTATTTTTTGCTTGTCTGGTCTTATTCAATTAATAGCTCATTCTCATCATACATAAATTTACTCAAATGTTAAAACCTGTCCAATATTTTTTTTAAAAATTCCAATATGTGGAATCTTTTTACAAATTTACTCATTTTAAAAAGTTACTTGATGAAAATTTTATAATAAATTTATCACGTAAAAACAAGGAGCAAAAGTGCATTTTTGAACGATGAACTATTACAGTCAAGATTTTTTAAAAACCTTTGTAATGTCTTTAATGATAGATCGTAAGGATTTTTTTTTTAAACATATCACAGACTTGAAAGGTGTCACCATGGTCTATCATTGTTTAATTCATGAAAATAGATGTTTGGTGCAGGTAAAAACGACTGCTACAGTACTGACCTACAATTTAGCCTGAAAAGTATAGTATTAACGTACTTCCAAGTTTTGTTGTTGTTTTTTTTAGTTTTGGAAATATCAAGCTCAGGGAATGGAAATGTTTGATAAAATAATATATGACAAGTTTCTTTTAGCAAGTCTTTCTGTACCCTGCGGTTCCTATTTCCCCAAGCCAAACAGCTTCATTTGTTTCCTCATAATTATTCTTATTTTATTTTGGATAAATAAACGATTTCATCATCTTTACCTATAAAAAAAAAATATTTTAAAAAGAACAAAAAAATTGACAAAGGAACAAAATGAAATCTTTTTTTTTTATACACTTAAAAGCATAATATATTCATATACAATTGAGAGACATTTGCTTTGTTTTTTTGTATGCATTCCAGTAGAACCTAACCGCCATAGATTTGCATCTTAAAATTAATTGTGTGCTTGGATCTTTCATTGATATTGTGAAGTGATGTGAATGTGCCTACGAATCATTTATTTCATTACTTTTTTTTAATACTACACTTGAGATTTGGTAACGTTTGTCTTGGTGTGCCACATACAAATCACGTAAACTTATAATTTAACTGTGAAATAATTTTATCTGGATGACCCATATTTGTTTAAATTTGAAAGTGGTAACATTTTGTCATTACTGCTTGATTGAGGCATAATTTGCATGCGTCCAGGATTATGTTTATAAACATTACATCATTAATGGTATATGTTTATAAAAATTAAAATTTCATTCACTGAGTAAAGATGTTATTTATGGTTCATTTACTAGCTACATGTTTATTTGTTTAAAGCAGGGAATTCCAAGAGGCATTTAAAGACCATTCTTAGAAATCTTGATGCATTCATTACAAAAGTTGTATCTGTTATCACGTTATCTTTGTATTTTTCAAAGTCATCAAAAAAATGTAGCTCATTAGGAACTCTTAATTCTCATCAATAAGTATTGGAAATTTTGTTTCCTTAATAAGAGAAGAGAATTTGTAAGGCGTTGGTCATTTACATTATTACAATTTTCATAATTTAAACATTGATGTAACTTGTAATATTTTCTTATCTAAACTAACACTTCTGACTTCTATGTAATGCTTTTTTTTTTTTTTTTTTTTTTTTTTTTTTTTTTTTTTTTTTTTATTTTTTTTTTTTTTTTTTTTTTTTTTTTTATTTTTTTTTTTTTTAATTTTCATTTTTTTTAAATATGTTCTTNGATATTCTGTGTCTACTGTACAGAACTGTTACTTATATGACTTACGGGTGGTTTCAGGACAAGATGTATGGGGTAAGCTTAGGCACAAGCACTCATTAATTTTTTTTTTATTGCTTCGTATGGCAGGCTGATGAGAAGAGACTCTGAGGGTGAAATTCATTGGTTGAAATAAGCAAGCTAGGGAGACTTAAGGCACACATTGTGTGAAACATCAGAACTATTGGCCCATACAAACATTTTTTTTTTCAGATTGTTAGCTCTGAAAAAAAATTCAATAACTTAATTTATTGGCACCAACTGAGAAGTAATTCGTTAATTTTTTTTTTCCTTTTGACTCAATGTCACTTTGTACGCCATAATCAATGTTAAGATTAGTCATGTATAATTTATGTGTATATTATGTATTCCTTTTTTTCAATTCACAAAGAGAGAACCATCACTATCACTATATATTTATTGCAAATAAGAAAACATCATTACACAGTTCTGTATTTTCACTTTTATTGTGGGCGGGAGCTGGTCAGGATAAGAGTTGGTCAGGCTGGTCAGGGTAACAGGCTGGTCAGGATAACAGGCTGGTCAGGGGAACAGGTTGTGCATTAAGGTTCATCAAAATTTATGTGCAACTGGCTTCACAAGAATTTCATAAAAGCTTTTTTTAAGTCATGCATAGTACTTGACACCATTTTCTATTTTTAAAGTAAGTTAAAGTTGGGGGAGGAAAAAAAGGGGGGGGGTGGGGTGGTGGCGCAGGGAGAACATCCCATTTAGAAAATCTCATCTGAATATTTGTTCCACAATTATTCAATAAATATATGTACAAATACTCATTGGATTTCTTTGGTCTTAAGTTGTTCTGTTTTTTTTTATTGCAAGTAGCTTTCTTGTACACATGAGAAGGACATTGTCAAAACAAGATATGTTTCAGATTGAAAGGAGAAGACAGGATATAGCGGCCTGTTGACAGACAAAACAATAAGCAACAAAAGAATGAGGAATTCAAAGACTTAGCACGTCTAAAGGGGTGATGAAGCTTGTCATAAGCTGTCTTATGTTAGAAAAGGGAGTTGTATATAAGAATAGACTTATTGATGTCAACATCTGCTCACAAAAAAAAACGTGTAGAATTAGAATGCATCATTTACTGATAAATTCTTAACACTGAGTTCCTTCCCCTTTTTCATTTTGAAACTTGTCAAGGATTGGATAAGCAGCAGCAAGTTGTTATTTTTTTTACTGTTTATTAAGCCATGATAAGAAGGAACTTAAGTTTGTCAACAGTCATTTTAAACAACATTGGACTTTAAGCACATAATAATGAATTGGATTTTATAAATGGAATGGACTTTAAATATCTAAATGGATTTGATTTTATATTATAAATAAATTGGACTTTAAATATATATATATATACACTTAAAGTCCAGTCCAGTTTTAATATAAAATCCAATCCATTTTATATTTAAAGTCCAATCATTTTATATAATTAAAGTCCAATTCATTTATAAAGTATATAAATGAATTGGACTTTAAATATATTTTATGGATTGGATTTTATATTATAAATCGATTGGATATATAAATGGAGAAATCTTTTAAGTTTGAAAAAAATTGTACCATTGTAAAAAGTGGCCCTGTTATGCACTGGTGGTCCATATGCCTCATATGCGGAGTGAGCTGATTTGAATGAGCCTGATGATACCCATATGGGAAAGGAGAAACCCCTGAATTAAGAAAAATCCTAAGACATGCTCCAACTAGCTACCCTATAGGCATGGCTCCCAACTAGCTACCCTATAGGCATGGCTCCCAACTAGCTACCCTATAGGCATGGCTTCTGACTGGTTACCCCATAGGCCTGGCTTCCAACTAGTTACCCTATAGGCCTGGCTTCCAACTAGCTACCCTATAGGCCTGGCTTCCAACTAGCTACCCTATAGGCATGGCTCCCAACTAGCTACCCTATAGGCATGGCTCCAAACTAGCTACCCTATAGGCATGGCTCCCAACTAGCTACCCTATAGGCATGGCTTCTGACTGGCTACCCCATAGGCCTGGCTTCCAACTAGTTACCCTATAGGCCTGGCTTCCAACTGGCTACCCTATAGGCCTGGATTTTTTTTTTTTTTTTTTTTTTTTTTTTTTTTTTTTTTTTTTTTACATTTTTTTAAATCATCTTATGTTTTTTTTATGTGTCTACAATATTTTTATTTGTACATTAGCATTTTTCTCAATATGGTCCTGATGACCGCACTATTGATATTGTATGTATTATAGCTAGGGTTTGTTTCTTTTTGTTTCTCCCCCCCCACATTACATGTTGTTTATAATGTTTGATATTCTGTGTCTACTGTACAGAACTGTTACTTATATGACTTACGGGTGGTTTCAGGACAAGATGTATGGGGTAAGCTTAGGCACAAGCACTCATTAATTTTTTTTTTATTGCTTCGTATGGCAGGCTGATGAGAAGAGACTCTGAGGGTGAAATTCATTGGTTGAAATAAGCAAGCTAGGGAGACTTAAGGCACACATTGTGTGAAACATCAGAACTATTGGCCCATACAAACATTTTTTTTTTCAGATTGTTAGCTCTGAAAAAAAATTCAATAACTTAATTTATTGGCACCAACTGAGAAGTAATTCGTTAATTTTTTTTTTCCTTTTGACTCAATGTCACTTTGTACGCCATAATCAATGTTAAGATTAGTCATGTATAATTTATGTGTATATTATGTATTCCTTTTTTTCAATTCACAAAGAGAGAACCATCACTATCACTATATATTTATTGCAAATAAGAAAACATCATTACACAGTTCTGTATTTTCACTTTTATTGTGGGCGGGAGCTGGTCAGGATAAGAGTTGGTCAGGCTGGTCAGGGTAACAGGCTGGTCAGGATAACAGGCTGGTCAGGGGAACAGGTTGTGCATTAAGGTTCATCAAAATTTATGTGCAACTGGCTTCACAAGAATTTCATAAAAGCTTTTTTTAAGTCATGCATAGTACTTGACACCATTTTCTATTTTTAAAGTAAGTTAAAGTTGGGGGAGGAAAAAAAGGGGGGGGGGGGGGGGGGGTGGCGCAGGGGGAACATCCCATTTAGAAAATCTCATCGGAATATTTGTTCCACAATTATTCAATAAATAAATGTACAAATACTCATTGGATTTCTTTGGTCTTAAGTTGTTCTGTTTTTTTTTATTGCAAGTAGCTTTCTTGTACACATGAGAAGGACATTGTCAAAACAAGATATGTTTCAGATTGAAAGGAGAAGACAGGATATAGCGGCCTGTTGACAGACAAAACAATAAGCAACAAAAGAATGAGGAATTCAAAGACTTAGCACGTCTAAAGGGGTGATGAAGCTTGTCATAAGCTGTCTTATGTTAGAAAAGGGAGTTGTATATAAGAATAGACTTATTGATGTCAACATCTGCTCACAAAAAAAAACGTGTAGAATTAGAATGCATCATTTACTGATAAATTCTTAACACTGAGTTCCTTCCCCTTTTTCATTTTGAAACTTGTCAAGGATTGGATAAGCAGCAGCAAGTTGTTATTTTTTTTACTGTTTATTAAGCCATGATAAGAAGGAACTTAAGTTTGTCAACAGTCATTTTAAACAACATTGGACTTTAAGCACATAATAATGAATTGGATTTTATAAATGGAATGGACTTTAAATATCTAAATGGATTTGATTTTATATTATAAATAAATTGGACTTTAAATATATATATATATACACTTAAAGTCCAGTCCAGTTTTAATATAAAATCCAATCCATTTTATATTTAAAGTCCAATCATTTTATATAATTAAAGTCCAATTCATTTATAAAGTATATAAATGAATTGGACTTTAAATATATTTTATGGATTGGATTTTATATTATAAATCGATTGGATATATAAATGGAGAAATCTTTTAAGTTTGAAAAAAATTGTACCATTGTAAAAAGTGGCCCTGTTATGCACTGGTGGTCCATATGCCTCATATGCGGAGTGAGCTGATTTGAATGAGCCTGATGATACCCATATGGGAAAGGAGAAACCCCTGAATTAAGAAAAATCCTAAGACATGCTCCAACTAGCTACCCTATAGGCATGGCTCCCAACTAGCTACCCTATAGGCATGGCTCCCAACTAGCTACCCTATAGGCATGGCTTCTGACTGGCTACCCCATAGGCCTGGCTTCCAACTAGTTACCCTATAGGCCTGGCTTCCAACTAGCTACCCTATAGGCCTGGCTTCCAACTAGCTACCCTATAGGCATGGCTCCCAGCTAGCTACCCTATAGGCATGGCTCCCAACTAGCTACCCTATAGGCATGGCTCCCAACTAGCTACCCTATAGGCATGGCTTCTGACTGGCTACCCCATAGGCCTGGCTTCCAACTAGTTACCCTATAGGCCTGGCTTCCAACTAGCTACAATACAGGCCTGGCTTCCAACTAGCTACCCTATAGCACTGGCTTCCAACTAACTACCCTATAGACATGCTCCAACTAGCTACCCTATAGGGATGGCTTCCAACTAGCTACCATATAGACATGGCTCCAAACTAGCTACTCTATAGGCATGGCTTCCAAATAGCTACCCTATGACATTGCTTCCAACTAGCTACCCCATAGACATGGCTTCCAACTAGCAACCCTATAGGCATGGCTTCCAACTAACTACCATATAGGCATGGCTTCCAAATAGCTACCCTATAGACATGGCTTCCAACTAGCTACCCTATAGGCCTGGCTTCCAACTAGCTACCCTATAGGCATGGCTTCCAACTAGCTACCCTATAGGCCTGGCTTCCAACTAGCTACCCTATAGGCATGGCTTCCAACTAGCTACCCTATAGGCATGGGTTCCAACTAGCTACCCTATAGGCATGGCTTCCAACTAGCAACCCTATAGGCATGGCTTCCAACTAGCTACCCTATAGGCATGGCTCCCAACTAGCTACCCTATCGGCATGGCTCCCAACTAGCTACCCTATAGGCATGGGTTCCAACTAGCTACCCTATAGGCATGGCTTCCAACTAGCAACCCTATAGGCATGGCTCCCAACTAGCTACCCTATAGGCATGGGTTCCAACTAGCTACCCTATAGGCATGGCTTCCAACTAGCAACCCTATAGGCATGGCTCCCAACTAGCTACCCTATAGGCATGGGTTCCAACTAGCTACCCTATAGGCATGGCTTCCAACTAGCAACCCTATAGGCATGGCTCCCAACTAGCTACCCTATAGGCATGGCTTCCAACCAGCTACCCTATAGGCATGGCTCACAACTAGTTACCCTATAGGCATGGGTTCCGACTGGCTATCCTAGGCCTGGCTTCCAACTAGCTACGCTTTAGGCCTGGCTTTCAACTAGATACCATATAGGCCTGGGTTCTAGCTACCTACCCTATAGGCCTGGGTTCTAACTAGCTACCCTATGAGAAATGAAGGAGTCAAAAATATTGATACTAAATCAAATGAACTTCAGTCATGTTGGGTTATCTGTGGAACATTTTGGTCTCAAGAACTTTCAAGGTTACTTATAAAAGAATTAACTGGATGCCCATTTTCATGATTAAACAAGACGGTTTTATGGTTAGACAAGAAGGTTTTATGGTTAGACAAGAAGGTGTTATGGTTAGACAAGAAGGTTTTATGGTTAGACAAGAAGGTTCTATGGTTAGACAAGAAGGTTTTATGGTTAGACAAGAAGGTTTTATGGTTAGACCAGAAGGTTTTATGGTTAGACAAGAAGGTTTTATGGTTAGACAAGAAAGTTTTATGATTAGACAAGAAAGTTGTATGATTATATAAGAAGGTTTTATGATAAGACAAGATGGTTTTTTGATAAGACAAGATGGTTTTATGATTATACAAGAAAGTTTTATGATTAGACAAGAAAGTTTTATGTTTAGACAAGATGGTTTTATGATAAGACAAGATGGTTTTATGATAAGACAAGATGGTTTAATGATTATACAAGAAAGTTTTATGATTATACAAGAAAGTTTTATGATTAGACAAGAAGTTTTATGATAAGACAAGATGGTTGTTTCATAAGACAAGATGGTTTTATGATTATACAAGAAAGTTTTATGATTATACAAGAAAGTTTTATGATTAGACAAGAAGGTTTTATGATAAGACAAGATGGTTTTTTGATTGGTTAGACAAGAAGCTTGTTGGGAAACAACCAATTTTCTGTATTATTTTGCCATGAAATTATGGACTTGTTCTTACAATCCAAGGAAAGTTCTGGCAAAATTTTTCAGGAAACTTTAACAGTTGGCAACAGTTGCCTCTTCTAAATTGAACTTTGCTTGGCTCAGTAAAAGTATTCTACTAAATTGAACTTTGCTTGGCTCTTTAAAAGTACTCTACTAAATTGAACTTTGCTTGGCTCAGTAAAAGTACTCTACCAAATTGAACTTTGCTTGGCTCAGTAAAACTACCCTACCAAATTGAACTTTGCTTGGCTCTTTAAAAGTACTCTACCAAATTGAACTTTGCTTGGCTCAGTAAAACTACTCTACCAAATTGAAATTTGCTTGGCTCAGTAAAAGTACTCTACTAAATTGAATTTTGCTTGCCTTAGTAAAAGTACTCTACCAAATTGAACTTTGGTTCAGTAAAACTTCTCTACCAAATTGAACTTCAATTGGCTCAGTAAAACTACTCTACCAAATTGAACTTTGTTTGGCTCTTTAAAAGTACACTACCAAATTGAATTTTGTTTGTCTCAGTAAAAGTACTCTACCAAATTGAACTTTGCTTGGCTCAGTAAAAGTACTCTACCAAATTGAACTTCAATTGGCTCAGTAAAACTACTCTACCAAATTGAACTTTGTTTGGCTCTTTAAAAGTACACTACCAAATTGAATTTTGTTTGTCTCAGTAAAAGTACTCTACCAAATTGAACTTTGCTTGGCTCAGTAAAAGTACTCTACCAAATTGAACTTCAATTGGCTCAGTAAAACTACTCTAACAAATTGAACTTGGCTTGGCTCAGTAAAAGTACTCTATTAAACTGAACTCTGCTTGGCTCAGTAAAAGTACTTTACTAAATGTATAGTGCAACAAGCAACATTTGAATCTCACTGGGGTTTTTTGCTGTCTTCAATCTATTTTTTTTTTTTTGGGAGATGGTCAGCTCTGTGTTGCCCTGAAGTGTGGAACATTACAGAAGACAGTAACTTTAAAAAGAAAAGTCTTTACATGGAAAACTGAAAATCCAAGCAACTAATTTTTAAATGAGAGTTAGTTATGTCAGTCTATCTGATATAACAAAGGGGGAAAGGTCAAATAAAACACAGTCAGTAAGTGATCATTTTATTCTTTTCAAATATCAGAAAGTGGGAATAAAAAGTAACCCCCCCCCCCCCCCAAAAAATTATTTAAGAAACGACTTAAATTATTTAAAAAACGAAATAAATTATTAAAAAACATAACAAAGGGGGAAAGGTCAAATAAAACACAGTCAGTAAGTGATCATTTTATTCTTTTCAAATATCAGAAAGTGGGAATAAAAAGTAACCCCCCCCCCCTCCATAAAATTATTTAAGAAACGGATTAAATTATTTAAGAAACGGATTAAATTATTTAAAAACGGGTCAAATTATTGAAGAAACGGATCAAATTATTGAAGAAACTGATCAAATTATTTAATAAACGGATCAAATTATTTAAGAAACAGATTTAAATATTTAAGAAACGGATCAAATTATTTAAGAAATGGATCAAATTATTTAAGAAACGGATCAAATTATTTGATGAACTCACTTAATTTAAATTTTCCGGTTCTTTTCCGCCCCCATCAATTTGAACGGGTAAAAATGTGTAGCTTTTAAACTAACTTATTTCCCAGGAAAACACCCTTGAACACACAACTTAAAACAATATTCCTGAAAACATAGGGACACCTGCAAGATCCTCATGAAGGAAGCACAATAACATGTTCTACAGGCATCTGCTAAGTCTGGTCTGCAAGCCCCATCATAAAAACATAGTTCTACCTGCCCTAAGGAAGTCCATTCAAATATTTTCTTTGGGTTATCTACTAAAAATCAGACTGTCATTCTGTCTGTCGACGGTCAATACAATACTCATTATTGCTCGATGTCACGGCATGATATAGAACTATTCCTCTCCGAACACTGCTCATAGCTTCATAAGGTAAGATAAGATAAGAATCTTCATTGATCCAAATATTTGGAAATGTTTTTATTATCAAATTGTACATATTTCTTTTCAGCAGCACATAAATACATATTTTAACCAAGACAACTTTTTAAAATTATAATAATTTCAACACAAGACATATAAAGTACTTCTCTAGCATAGAAATCAACCCCAGATGAACATTTTAGTGACAATAACGAGTTAATTAGTTAAATTAGAGATCATTTAGATTTGGCAACTGCTGAGGGGAGCATGCTGGTAAATTCTTAAGATTGGGGAACAAATCAATTTGTATACTTTCTGTCCTTTAAGAGTATTAATGTGTCATGATTGAGCTGATCTTTAATATCTGTGTTGAAGTGGGTGGGATGTATCATCCACATTTGTTTAGTTTCAAGATGTTGAGTTGATGATGACCTATTCGTCCCATATTTCCAAATATAAAATTACTATTAGGCTCAGGTGAATAGTTGTTGGGAAAAAATATGTTGGAAAAAATACTAAGGGAATGGTAATATTTCTATTTTTACTTTTGTTTAAATTTTTTTTTAAAATAACATTTGGGAACCCAGGGTTTAATTAGTTCACATTCATTCTTGACATTGATTTCCATTTTGGACCTACTGGGCGATCATATGAGAAACTTTTGTTTTATGAACTAAATTTTTTTGTTTGTCTTCAGTTACCAGTCAATTAGCGCTGAACTAAACTGCCATTAAACAACACTCCTACTGCAAGTCTAGGTTCATGATGATCATTTGTGGAGTACAGATTAATTACTCATTATTTATTAAAGTATTGTTGAATTTTTTTTTGCATCATTGTTTCACGACATAGTTTTAAATCATGCGCTGGGTTATATATCTTTCGGTTTCTGCTGAAAGTCTCGTTAAGATTTTGGTTTTGGCCGAAATTCCTTTTTAACTCGCAGTTTGGTTTCCATTTCGGCCAAAACCTGAAAAATCGAATTTGGTTGGTCTCTATTAGTCCGTACACTTTTGTCCTTGGTGAACCATCATTTTTCAATTGATAATCTTTTAAGTATTAAGATAAGAAAAAGACCATGCTCATTTAATAGAATATTAAATAAAAAGAATGTTAAATGTTAAAAATATTAATGTTAAATAATAAATGTTAAATTTATATTAAATAAAAAATTAAAAGAGAATACACTTAGTGAGACAGACACTAATGTCGAGACAGCAGGGTTTGTGGAAATGTATTGAGTGTATTCAACAATTAGAAATAAGATTAAAGTTCTACCAGGTCAGTTTCGCTGCATCTGTTAGAATGAAATTCTAAGATAGACAACCACCCCCAAAAAAAACTAAAGGTGCTATTTATAGATTTAAACAACCCCCTCCCTTTCCCGCCCCCCCCCCCCAATTAGATCATAAAATATAAAGAAATCCACATCCCTAAAGCTTACAACCACCACCAAAAAAAACTTAAGGTGCTATTTATAGATTTAAACAACCCCCTCCCTTTCCAGCCCCCCCCCCCAATTAGATCATAAAATATAAAGAAATCCACATCCCTAAAGCTTGACAGCCATAGACTAAAGATTTAATCATAATTTTGTTCAACTACAATAAAAAAAATATTTTAAAAAATCCTTTATGGCAGTTGAATTAATTGAAGTTTTATTTCTTAATTACATAAGGCGCCATTACATAAGGCACCATTACATAAACAAAGACAAACTATAGATAATAATAAATAATAAGGAGTTTTATAACAAATTCATTTGTATTCTCCACTTCCAGCTTCACTACATTTCGACATTCTCCACTTCCAGCTTCACTACATTTCGACAATCTCCACTTCCAGCTTCACTACATTTCGACAATCTCTACTTCCAGCTTCACTACATTTCGACATTCTCCACTTCCAGCTTCACTACATTTCGACGTTCTGTAGAGACGACACAAGTGCAAAGGCCAGCGACTCCACTGTGGAGGAAACAATCAAAGATATAAGAAATAGATTTCAAGGCTATTTTAAAAATTGTACTCACAAAAAATGTTTAATGTTTGGTGTTTGGTGTTTGGTGTGTTGAAGAAACTTTAAAGAAAAATACCACTTGAGGATTTTAAGAGAAAAATCAACAAATCAAAAAGGGTGGCTAACGACTCGTGGGTGAGTCAAATCGTAACAGGAAACAGGGGAGTGGGTTGAAATCACGAACAGGACAGGAAATGACTTTACCATTGCTCAACATTTTCTTTTCTTCACTTTTGGGGGGCAGTCGGTTCTAACCTCAGTTTATCATACCAACAAACATACACATACCAACAAACATACACACACCAACAAACATTCACATACCAACAAACATACACATACCAACAAACATTCACATACCAACAAACATACACATACCAACAAACATTCACATACCAACAAACATACAAGTTAAGAGAAGTGTGTGCAGACTCAATAAGTTCAACAATTTAAGTACCGTAATAGAATAACATTATATACATAAATTCTTAAATCAATGGAAATGTTTTAAATTTTTTCACAGCTCAATAAAATGGGGAAAAAACACACAAAAAAAAACTGTTCATGGTCAAAAGCATATTAGAAAATAAAATGGCAATGTACAAACTGGCCTGTTCAATTAAAGCAGCTCATTTAAAATAAAACAATTGTAAATAAACTCTTAAAATTAGCCCCCCCCCCCCACCCCTTCCCTCCATCCAAAAAGAAAATAGACCGCCGTTTTCATAAATGGAATATTTAAGGTTTCAGCTACTTAAAACAAAGTTCTTTATGATCTAAAACCATTTCAAGGTAATAAAAATCATATCTTAAGTTAAGGGGCAAGTGGGTTACGTGTTATGATGAATGTGCAATGTTGGCCCAAAGAGCAGTTCTCTAAGCAGTAGCTGTATACAGACAAACAAAGAATGGTTCTCTCAGCACTAGACACATACAGACATACAAAGAATGGCTCTCTAAGCAGAAGCTGTATACAGACAAACAAAGAATGGTTCTCTCAGCACTAGACACATACAGACAGACAAAGAATGGTTCTCTCAGCACTAGACACATACAAACAGACAAAGAATGGTTCTCTCAGCACTAGACACATACAGACAGACAAAGAATGGTTCTCTCAGCACTAGACACATACAGACATACAAAGAATGGTTCTCTCAGTACTAGTTGTATACAGACATACAAAGAATGGTTCTCTAAGCACTAGTTGTATACAGACATACAAAGAATGGTTGTCTCAACACTAAACATATACATACAAAGAATGATTCTCTTAGCACTAGTTGTATACAGACATACAAAGAATGGTTGTCTCAACACTAGACATATACATACAAAGAATGGTTCTCTCAGCACTAGTTGAATACAGACATACAAAGAATGGTTCTCTCAGCACTAGACATATACAGAAATACAAAGAGAATTATGTTATTGAAAGGAATGAATAATCCACAAACAAGAACAAGATAGCAATTGAGAGAAGTGGCTTTAGGAAACAAGGCAGCAACTGAAAGAAGTGGCTTTAGGAAACAAGACAGCAACTGAAAGAAGTGGCTTTAGGAAACAAGGCAGCGACTGAGAGAAGTGGCTTTAGGAAAGAAACTCACAGTGTGGAAATGATCCTCTTTTGATGACGTTGTTTAAAAATACGGCTAGGAAGTGGATGCAGCGCGTCAGCTCAGTCTCCATGCTCAGGATGGTTTCTCCGCTGCAAGAGTTTGAAAACTCACGTTCAATGTAAATAGTTGTATCACCAGTTCATGCATTAAAATAAGTACTCATTGTTGACAACTGATTTTCAACATAGAAAGAGTACCCAGGTATCAATAAGTAGGTATCAGTATGTAGTTATCAAAATGAAGGTACCAATACGTAAGCATCAATACGTAGGTATCTAAAAAGTAGTTAACAGATAAATGTTATCTGCAAAGTTTAATTGCATGAAAATGTTACGGCCGCGTCATTTGTTTGGTTACTGCTACTAGCAAATGTTTGAGCCAAATAAATTATAAATTAAATGTACAGATGATGATGGTCCTTTGGCAACCAGGAAGAACCTCCTCCCCCCCCCCCCCCCCCCACCACAACAGCAAAGTACTAGGATGTGTGAGAGATTGTGTCCACACAAAAACAATTATTTGTTGGCCTTGTTCCGCAATCTGACGGACTTATACCGCAATCTGACGGACTTGTCCCGCAATCTGACGGACTTGTCCCACAATAATAACATTGTTTTCTGCAACCTATGAGCAAGTGGGTTTGACTTCATCCTGGGTCGTATTCAACAATGATTAAATTACAGGGCAGAATGGATTCAATGGATTCATCATCCAAGCAAAATGTGGATGAGCACAAATGTCGCAATTCATTTTCTTTTTTTCTTTCTTCATTATTAAATAAGCCAAGCGGATAATTCATAAAAGCTTTATTATTATGTTTTTAATGGCAAAGAAATTAAATTAATGGTAGCTACATTATTTTTTTTCAATATTGGTAATTTCACTCAATTTTAAAATGTGGAGCAAGACAATGATAAAGACAATGTTAAAGACAATGATACAGACAAGAGAGACAAAATAGATGACTCACTGAATAAAGTCCACCCCTTGCCTCCACAGTAAGCTAAAGGTCAAGGACAGGTTCAGAACTTTCATAACAGCTTCCTTCAAGACAGATAACTTGTGATGGAGCAGGCACCTCTCGTGAATGGCCTGCACATATCCCCTGTGTATGGAGATGATCTGCTCCAGGTCTGTGGCCCCCTCTAGCTGGGTGGCAAACTCAAGCCCAGTGCTGTGAAGGATCTGGAGCAGACGCAAGAAAAACATTAAGAAATAAATCTAGAGCAGATGCGAGCTGAAGATTGAGAAATAAATCTGTTTTATTCAAAGTCATGATGCAAAATCCTTTATTAAACACTGAAGCATTACATTTGGAGTGTATCCAAAATGTAAAGATAGATTTTGGACAAAAGACATACCCTTGTCATGATATAGTTGTGTAGACTATTGATGAAGTACAGTAAGCGGAACCTAAAGAGCTGGCATCTGTGAATTCTTTTGTGCCTGGGCATCGTCTCATTGTCATCTTCATGGGCCAACCTGGCCACAGCCTGCTCACGAGCTAAATCTGTCAAGGTAGAAAATTTTAAATATTTAGTGACCATACTCTTTTGGTAATTTAAAATGTGCGTCCATAGGTTGTGATGTCACAAGGAAATATTGTGCGCATTAATCAGCACAGGAGCCATAGGCAGTAGGTTTAAGTTTAATTAGGTCGTGATATCTAATCATCATGCACGCAGCTGGTTGATTCAGTCAGTAAGACAAGGGACCGGAATGCTACAGTTTGAGAATCAACTTGATTTGTCCACAGCATTCCTTCCCCCTCCCCCCACCTCCTTTCCAAGTCTACCCACATGTAAGTTATAGGCTAAAGGGCTTTGATGTGACAGCCATCTTGGCAAAGGAAATGAAACAATGAATAATTCTCAAGTAGAACTGAAAGAAAAGCAAACACATCACAATCCAAAGGACAAGACGGTGAGATTCAGCCAACGGTTTAAGGATGTGCCTAGAACGTACAGTCATGAGTCAATACAAGTCAGTACTCTGGATCCAAACAGAAACTGAATTCAATCTATGACACAAACAGTCTTCAAAGTTCAAATTGAAATTTTTTATGATGTTTTTTTACAGAGTTATTAAAAATAGTTAAAAAAAATTATTTTTTAAAAATACGTCTGAGCATTTTAACTACAGGGAAATTGATCTAACAGTCAGTTGAAATGACCCTGACCTTCAAACTTGAGTTCATCCTGTACATATTTGGCTCTCTTAACCTGGGGGAAGAAAACAATTATTAAAGGACTGGACTGCTTCATTAGCTGTTCACTAGATTAACAAGACACAATTAATGTGTGTAAGTAGAACTGTCTTAGTTAGCTTGAAATTAAAGACAAAATTTAAGATGTTTCATCTAACGCCTTCATCTGTACAGCAAAAATTGCATGAGTTTAAATTGAATTTCACATAATATATCAAAATATATTTTAGCTGTTGAATTTACATAATGTAAGCAAAAAAAAATGAAAAACTTTGGGCACAAGTCCCCAACAAAAATAAAGGAACAGAAAGGCATTGGGTGCAACACACCATTAGGCCACACACCAACAGGCCACACACCAACAGTTGTTTATATTTAGTCTGATATAACTAACAATGTTATATGAGGCAGTACCTGCAGTAGAAAACAGAAAATACTATTGTAGAGTTCCTGACACTTTCCTGATATGACAACGTTCAAGGGCCAGGGAACCTGAAACAGGGATGCCGAATTTTAAAATATGACCTACGACAGATGAGGCTGTGACAAGAATGCAGCACAACAATTACAATCGTCAAAATATAAGAATTGTTACAAAATAAAGAACCCTTAATTAAATGAATGACTTTATAGTTAATTAAATGAATGACTTGAATGACTTTATAGTTAATTAAATGAATGACTTTATAGTTAATTAAATGAATGACTTGAATGACTTTATAGTTAATTAAATGAATGACTTGAATGACTTTATAGTTAATTAAATGAATGACTTGAATGACTTTATACAAACACTGACTTTATAGTTAATTAAATTAATGACTTTATAGTTAATTAAATGAATGACTTGAAAGACTTTATAGTTAATTAGAGGATGCTTAAAGCTTTCAGTCAAACAGTCACATGACAAATGACTCATTGCATCTATAAAATTAAAAAATACAGTTTGCTTAAAGGATGGTGGTAACGAGAGGACCAATATTGAAGAATATTTGTGAGCTCCAAACAGTGCAATAGTTGTGCTCCTCAACAACATCAACTACAACAGCAGCAACATTTCATGTGTAGATAAGGATCGCCTATTATCAGGGGTGTCTACACAGGGGGGTGGGAAATAGAGGAAGCAGCCGATTCCAATCTGAGCTATGAATTAATTCCCCCCAGGACTCCCTGTCGAGTTTTGAATTTCTACAGCTAACAAAATGAAGATGGAAAAAGAAAATTGAGAAGAAAAAAATTGGGATTAGCTGGGGGGGTTAAACTCCCAACAAATTTTTTAAAGCCCCTCCCTTCCCCGGGAGCAAGTCAAGTGACCCCCCTACCCCCCAGGGGAGTAGGTCAAATGACCCCCTACCCCCAGGGGAGCAAGTCAAGTGACCTTTCCAGGCCCCAGGGAGCAAGTCAAGTGACCCCCTAGCCCCCAGGGGAGCAAGTCAAGTGACCTTTCCAGCCCCCACCCCCCAGGGAGCAAGTCAAGTGACCTTTCCAGCTCCCACCCCCCAGGGGAGCAAGTCAAGTGACCCCAAGGGAGCAAGTCAAGTGACCCCAAGGGAGCAAGTCAAGTGACCCCCCTACCCCCCAGGGGAGCAAGTCAAATGACCTTTCCAGCCCCC
>CAXITT010000265.1:366691-380752 GCA_964033795.1 Lymnaea stagnalis
CCCCCACACCCCAGGGGAGCAAGTCAAATGACCTTCCCTCCCCCCAGAAGAAAACGTCAAGTGCCCCCCCCCCCTCCTTTAATGCCTGAAAGAAACACTGCACGAATGCAATACATGCAGAATTTTTCCAGGTCCACAGGGCTTCCATCAATCGTGGAGGTAAGGTGGTGGTGGGGGGGGAGGTTAGATGCCTTTGCATTATACTTTTAAACCATTTCCTCAAGAGATGCGTGCTTTTGTGCCCTACTTACATTGTAGTTTAGATTAATGCAGTCTGTGGCAGAGATGGGGGATTTGTCATGGAAGCTTGATGGCGATTTGACCACCACAGACAGTCTGGAGAAAAAAAATGACAATAATGGGATAAATTACATTTTTGCAGCTGAATGCAGACGCAATCATCCTGTCCGCTTGCAGTAGACGTTGTTTTTTTTAAAGTTTTGTAGACTGAGGTTAGGTCACATGGCAACCAAACCAAAACAAAACCCACTCTTCTAATGTTGATCGAACAGCTCCGTTATGGGCCAGTTGAAAAATATCAAGGAATCCATGGGTTCATGACGAAGACAAGATGGCTCAATGGGAAGTCGACAACTTGTACTTTTATTTAGGTCTTTTTTTTGTATAGTCTTTTATGTAAGGAGGCTACATAATTAACATCAGTAAGAAATTGTAGATGGCTTACAGTAATTTAGTGAAAGAATTTCCCACAAAAAACGCCTCATTGGACAAGGGGTGATAACTCAAGCAAAATTTAAAGTGTGGGTTGAAAACTCACACTTTATTGGACAAGGGGGGGGGGGAAAGGTTTAACGCTAACAAAATTTAAATTGTGGGATAAAAGATCATTTTAATATTTAACAAATTACTTCAAGCAAGTTTACAGATTTTAAAAAATGTATTCTTTAACTGTTTCATAATGGAAAAATATTTTTTTTTTAAATAGAAATCCCTGCACACGGACATTGTAGGACGTCTGCTTGTCGACCATTTGATGGCTGGTTTTAATTCATAATGGGTCATAACCAGATGCAAGTAAACAGACCAGTTTGCAATGAACCCATTAAATCAGCATGGCTGTCATTCTCAGGGAGGGGTTCAACCCCCACAGGGTTGTCATCTCTCAGGGAGGGGTTCAACCCCCACAGGGTTGTCATCTCTCAGGGAGGAGTTGAACCCTGAACAAGAAAGCCCAACCACCAAACTTTGCATGACAGCAGCCCACTCTATGTGAGATGAATATGTCCATTATTATAAATTAGGTTTTCATTGCAGATATCCGTAGTGATGGAAAATAAAATTCTTATTTTTAGAGGGTTTTTTTTTCTTAGTCTGAAAAATTATTGTTTTTTTCCCATAGCCTCCACTAACAAGTATGATTATTTAAGACTAACCTCCCTGGACGCACTGTTGCAACACAGTCTTAAGAGAGTAATCCTCCCTGGACACGCTGTTGCAACACAGACTTAAGAGAGTAATCCTCCCTGGACGCGCTGTTGCACCACAGTCTTAAGAGAGTAAATGCTCCACTCAAGCACAAACAAAACCAACAGCAAAGACAAGCAAAACTGCCTCATTCACACTCTTAGTGTCCTACATGCACTTACAAGCCCCTTGTGTACTCACCATCAAATATAGCACTGTCATCTGAGTACTGACCATCAAATAGAGGACTGGTCATCTGAGTACTCACCATTTAATATATCACTGGTCATCTGACTACTCACAATCAAATATAGCACCGGTCATCTGAGTACTCACCATCAAAAATAGGACTGGTCATCTTAGTACTCACCATCAAATATAGCACTGTCATCTGAGCACTGACCATCAAATAGAGGACTGGTCATCTGAGTACTCACCATTAAATATATCACTGGTCATCTGACTACTCACAATCAAAAATAGCACCGGTCATCTGAGTACTTACCATCAAAAATAGGACTGGTCATCTGAGTACTCACCATTAAATATATCACTGGTCATCTGACTACTCACAATCAAATATAGCACCGGTCATCTGAGTACTCACCATCAAAAATAGCAATGGTCATCTGAGTACTCACCATCAAATATAGCACCGGTCATCTTAGTAATGACCATTCAAATATAGCACTGTCATCTGAGCACTGACCATCAAATAGAGGACTGGTCATCTGAGTACTGACCATTAAATATATCACTGGTCATCTGACTACTCACAATCAAATATGGCACCGGTCATCTGAGTACTCACCATCAAAAATAGCACTGGTCATCTGAGTACTCACAATCAAATATAGCACCGATCATCTTAGTAATGACCATTCAAATGTAGCATCGATCATCTTTGCATGTGAAGGAAAAACAACACCTGCACACAGCCGATGAGAATAACTCTCTCTATCTTACCTGGACACATCTAAGGGGTACCTTGGTGTCACAGCTTCATGGAGGTACATCTCTTTCTCTCTCTCTATCTTACCTGGACACATCTAAGGGGTACCTTGGTGTCACAGCTTCATGGAGGTACATCTCTTTCTCTCTCTCTATCTTACCTGGACACATCTAAGGGATACCTAGGTGTCACAGCTTCATGGAGGTACATCTCTTTCTCTCTCTCTATCTTACCTGGACACATCTGAGGGGTACCTAGGTGTCACAGCTTCATGGAGGTACATCTCTTTCTCTCTCTCTATCTTACCTGGACACATCTAAGGGGTACCTAGGGGTCACAGCTTCATGGAGGTACATCTCTTTCTCTCTCTCTATCTTACCTGGACACATCTAAGGGGTACCTAGGTGTCACAGCTTCATGGAGGTACATCTCTTTCTCTCTCTCTATCTTACCTGGACACATCTGAGGGGTACCTAGGTGTCACAGCTTCATGGAGGTACATCTCTTTCTCTCTCTCTATCTTACCTGGACACATCTAAGGGGTACCTATGGGTCACAGCTTCATGGAGGTACATCTCTTTCTCTCTCTCTATCTTACCTGGACACATCTGAGGGGTACCTAGGGGTCACAGCTTCATGGAGGTCATCTCTTTCTCTCTCTCTTTCTTACCTGGACACATCTAAGGGGTACCTATGGGTCACAGCTTCATGGAGGTACATCTCTTTCTCTCTCTCTATCTTACCTGGACACATCTGAGGGGTATCTAGGTGTCACAGCTTCATGGAGGTACATCTCTTTCTCTCTCTCTATCTTACCTGGACACATCTAAGGGGTACCTAGGTGTCACAACTTCATGGAGGTACATCTCTTTCTCTCTCTCTATCTTACCTGGACACATCTGAGGGGTACCTAGGTGTCACAGCTTCATGGAGGTACATCTTTTTCTCTCTCTCTATCTTACCTGGACACATCTAAGGGGTACCTATGGGTCACAGCTTCATGGAGGTACATCTCTTTCTCTCTCTCTATCTTACCTGGACACATCTGAGGGGTATCTAGGTGTCACAGCTTCATGGAGGTACATCTCCAGGAGGGAGGCTTCTCTCCATTCCTCCTTTTTTGACATCTGTCAACAAAAAGCGACAACATGGACAATTAGGACAGTATAGATAATGTGGATAGTATGGACAATATGGATAGTATGGACAGTATGGACAACATGTATAGTATGGACAGTATGGATAACATGGATAGTATGGACAGTATGGACACATGGATAGTATGGACAGTATAGACAACATGGATAATACGGACAATATGGACAACATGGACAACATTGTTGTGACTGAAAAATAGGGTATGTTGTGGGAGATTTTGGAAAGGTGGAGGGGGATGACTTTAAAAACACATGTCTTCATTCCATAAGACTTGAACAAGTCTGTCACTTACTTCAAACATTCCTTGTCATCCCTATGGGGCGTGGGCCACGCGTTGGGAAACAGGGAGATAGATCAACGTGAAAGGAATTTCACAGGCCCGGGATAATTCATTAGGTGAGATAGTAATGTATGAGGGATAAAGTTAAAACTCAGATTAGATGTCAAGGGTCAAGATATGGTTAATGGAGATTTAAGGGGGATGGGGGGGGGGGCACACTTTCAAATAAATGTGAGTTGTACTTTTCATGAGCTGAAAAGTTCCACCAACATTAGAAGGGTAAAGCTATAATACACCTTCCACCAACATTAGAAGGGTAAAGCTATAATACACCTTCCACCAACATTAGATGGGTAAAGCTATAATACACCTTCCACCAACATTAGAAGGGTAAAGCTATTGTATTTTTGTTGTTTTTTTTAAAGGAAAACCCAAGTTGTATTTATTTCACTTTGAAATCTCTCCTCCTCAATCCCATAGTTATCAATAATATTTTATTTTCATTGAAGCAGTCTAAATTTCTTAACAAATCAACATTGATGAGCAATGTGAAAAGATGGATGTCCGTATCAGTATCCACTGATCACAGGGGCTTTTAATGCATTTACATGAATTTAGTATTTGTTGTTTTTAATAAACAGCGGAAAGTTTATTGTTTTAACTAAGTAAATAAACAAGGGACATAATTCATACAAAATGTACAATATAAACTGTTCCTACCTTGTGGAAAATTTGAGTATAGAAATCATACATGATCTCCCCTGAAGACATTAGATAATATCTCTGGAAGCAAAAGAATGAAACATTTTTATTTTCATTTTTTTTATGTTTCTATTTCTCGGTGGAGGAAATATGTGAAACAAGGCATGGGAGGAAATATGTGAAAAGAGGTTTGGGAGGAAATATGTGAAAAGAGGTTTGGGAGGAAATATGTGAAACAATGATGTAACAAACCGCACCCCCACCCCCTTTTCTTATCCTTTTTCTCAATCTGCAGGCTTTGCCTGCTCTACATTCATTTCTCTATCAACAAGAAGCTTTGAATAATTAAGGGAGATAACTATATGTATAAGATGTATCCAAAAAAAAAACCAAAAAAAACAATTGTTGTCTCCCCTGTACCAATAGTTATATCCCTTTTAACCAATAATTATATCCGCTGTACCAATAGTTCTATCCGCTGTACCGACAGCAACAGAGAAGCCCAAAACTGATAAAAAATGTATTTCTTGTTCTATGTTGAAACTGTTCCTAAATCCCTTACCTGCATTGCTTGGATGCAACTAATCAGATGATATTCTGTCTTGAGAATGTGCACCAATTTTATGCACACCGTTTGGTAGCGCGCACGCATGTGAGGGTAGAGGCAGGACTCACATATCCTGAGCAATGGAGAAAGTCCACACTTCCCATCTGGAACAGATCTAGAAAATAGGAAAAATTTAGATGGCAGTTAATGCATTTTAAACAAAATGTGCAAGTATTAATACTGGATCACTCACTACACTAACTGCATTACACACACAGAAATAGACCATATGTTACTATCCGTGCCATGTCTTTCTTGTCTACTACTATTTAGTCCACAACACTGCATATGTTAAAGACACATTGAAAACACAAAACTCCATTTGTTCTTTTCATAAACCGCTCTATTTTCCATATTGAAATGTCACTATCTGCAAACCTCTGGAGCAGACTCTCCTAGAAATCCTAGAATAAATAATAATAAATGAAGGAGCTTGAAATAGAAAGACCTGACAAATGAAGAAAGTACACTGCTTTCTATTTCTTGTCGTTTCTTCATTTGTCCTGTCTGCGGAGGAAGGCCAAAATGTTCTTTTCTTGTCCTATCTTTTTAATTCAAGCTTCCACACAACCTTGCTCTTTATTTGTTCTGTCTTTATATTTCTAGCTTGCACACAACCTTGCTCTTTATTTGTTCTGTCTTTATATTTCTAGCTTGCACACAACCTTGTTCTTTATTTGTTCTGTCTTTATATTTCTAGCTTGCACACAACCTTGTTCTTTATTTGTTCTGTCTTTATATTTCTAGCTTGCACACAACCTTGTTCTTTATTTGTTCTGTCTTTATATTTCTAGCTTGCACACAACCTTGTTCTTTATTTGTTCTGTCTTTATATTTCTAGCTTGCACACAACCTTGTTCTTTATTTGTTCTGTCTTTATATTTCTAGCTTGCACACAACCTTGTTCTTTATTTGTTCTGTCTTTATATTTCTAGCTTGCACACAACCTTGTTCTTTATTTGTTCTGTCTTTATATTTCTAGCTTGCACACAACCTTGTTCTTTATTTGTTCTGTCTTTATATTTCTAGCTTGCACACAACCTTGTTCTTTATTTGTTCTGTCTTTATATTTCTAGCTTGCACACAACCTTGTTCTTTATTTGTTCTGTCTTTATATTTCTAGCTTGCACACAACCTTGTTCTTTATTTGTTCTGTCTTTATATTTCTAGCTTGCACACAACCTTGTTCTTTATTTGTTCTGTCTTTATATTTCTAGCTTGCACACAACCTTGTTCTTTATTTGTTCTGTCTTTATATTTCTAGCTTGCACACAACCTTGTTCTTTATTTGTTCTGTCTTTATATTTCTAGCTTGCACACAACCTTGTTCTTTATTTGTTCTGTCTTTATATTTCTAGCTTGCACACAACCTTGTTCTTTATTTGTTCTGTCTTTATATTTCTAGCTTGCACACAACCTTGTTCTTTATTTGTTCTGTCTTTATATTTCTAGCTTGCACACAACCTTGTTCTTTATTTGTTCTGTCTTTTTATTTCTAGCTTGCACACAACCTTGCTCTTTATTTGTTCTGTCTTTATATTTCTAGCTTGCACACAACCTTGTTCTTCTGTTTGCTAGAAATCCTACCTGTCAGTCTTATTTTTGTCAGCAGGAATCTTGCAGTGACTCATGAGGGATGCAGAGTTGATAGTTAACAAAGAGTCTTTGACTCCTTTCATCTGCAGCAGCTTTGTCAACAAACCATCTCCCTGTGAACATCAAATGAACTTAACGAATCTCTCTGTGAACATACCATAGAAAGGAACTAAACAAATTTAGTGACAAGTAATTTTTTAAAGTAAAGGAAGATATTCAAACATACATTCTTCTCCCAGAATAAAGAAAATTTGATATTTTTAACAAAATAAATTTTATGCGTACCTGTATTTAAAAGTCTTAATTCTAATTTTAGATGAAAGCTTTAAAAAAGCATTACAAGATTAAAATTTCATCCAACCATATAGAGGAGACACTATAATCAGATTACAATCAGATGAGACTGTGAAGATGGAGTGCACATCCTTACCAGATCTGATGGTAGGTACAAAAGGTACTTATTCATGCACTGCTGTTCGCTGATGATGGAGCCTCAACATCCTACACAGAAGAAGCTCTTCAAATGCTAGTTAATCGTCTATCACACGCTTGTAAAGAGTTTGGACTGACAATTAGTCTACAGAAAACAAATTTCATGATGCAAGAAGCACCGTCCCCTCCAATCATATCTATTGAGGGCCATAATCTGTCGGTTGTTGAGCATTTCACATAAATTGAATCCCATATTTCTAGTTCTCTCTCCATGGACAAAGAGCTGAACATCAGGATCGCAAAAACAGCAGCAACTATGGCTAAACTGAATAAGCGAGTGTGGAATTATCTCAATCTAACTGGTAGTTCAAAAAAACTAAGCTTCATTCAGGCATGTGTGCTCAGTACGCTCCTGTATGGCAGCAAAGTGTGGATCACATATTCCAGTCATGAGTGGCAACTCAACAGCTTCCATCAAAGATGTCTGCTTTGCATTCTACGCATTCGATGGCAGGACAAGGTGCTTAACACAGAGGTCTTGGAACGTGCACACATGTTTAGCATATTCTCTGCACTTAGCAAGAGGCACCTTGGCTGGTTAGGCCATGTGAGGAAATGGAGGAAGGCCGTATCGCAAAGATGCTGTTGTATAGAGAGATGGCAGAAGGGACAAGATGTATTGGATGACCACGGCTGTGATTTATAGATGTTTGCAAAAGGAGCATGAGGGAAGCCAACATAGAAATCAACGAATGTGAGATCATATCTGGGTTGCTTCCAGCTGGCAAACAGCAGTGTACAAAGGAGTAAAAAAGGCAGAAGATGTGCAAAACCTATAACCAGATGAGACTCTTTAACCAGATAGATGAGACACTATAACAAGACAGATGAGACCCTATAACAAGACAGATGAGACCCTATAACAAGACAGATGAGACCCTATAACAAGATAGATGAGACCCTATAACCAGATAGATGAGACCCTATAACCAGACAGATGAAACCCTATAACCAGATAGATGAGAAGAATAACCAGAAAGATGAGACCCTATAACCAGACAGATGAGACCCTACAACCAGATAGATGAGAACATATAACAAGACAGATGAGACCCTATAATCATACTCCATACCAAAACATAAAAAAGAATTGTAAATTTATTTACGTGAGTTATCTTTGTTGAAATTTTACCACTCGCAGATTCTGAGCTGGGATGTTTGGAGTGGGTCTTCTCCCCTAATTTAGCTCTTAAGTCCGAAACAAAGAGCTCAAACAAAGATGGCGGCCTTTCAACTACAAGGATTAAAAAAATAAAAATCTAAACAAAAGGGTTTCCAAGGAATTTGAAAAGAGTTTACATTTTGTCTCCTCCTTAACTCTTTCGCTGGGATACAGAGTGAGAGGTTCTTGGGTTCGTTAAAAAATTCTAAACCTATTATTGTTTGGTTAATAAGACTAAACTTGGTATCAAATAAAAGATAATTGAATGGACTATATGTTTGTAAACTTATTTAAACAGTTTAAATAAAATAAGTAACAGAACAGAAACTTAAATTGTGAAAAAATTTCATGCAAAACAATTTTTCCCAAAACCCTTTGGTGTACGCCTACATATTGCTATAACTCAACTCCTCTAAAACTACTACTATCTAAAACTACTACTATCTAAAACTACTACTATCAAAAACTACTACTATCTAAAACTACTCCTATCTAAAACTACTACTATCTAAAACTACTACTATCGGGATCATGTGATAGATCTAAATCTAAATCATCTTCACGATCAATTGAAATAGTATAAAATGTTTCTAAATCATTTTGAGCTGTTCATCGTCTAGGAAACGTAATCACCCTATTAGGGCCTCGGTAGCCATAGCAACAATATTGATGATGAGGAAAAAAAAACAGCAAAGAATCTCAATAAAATTATTCTTTAAAGGACAACAAATAAACAGCGACGAGGCCATGACAGCCAATTCAGGCTCATACCAGCAAGAAGCCAGTATAGGAGCTGCTCATTCCTGCCCAAGACAATCAGGGACTGGAACCATCTTTCAAAAGGAACAGTTGAGGCGACAACACTAGACACATTTGTGTCTAAAGGGACTGGAACCATCTTTCAAAAGGAACAGTTGAGGCGACAACACTAGACACATTTGTGTCTATTGCCTCAAGCCTTCAAACCCCTAGTGCATAATTTCCTCATCACCACCAGTAACAGAAACATTGCAAATCCCATCTACATGCATAGGAGCCAAAATGATCAATAAATTGATCGTGGGCCCTTAAGATATAGAAGAAGAAGGAACCTTGGTTTCGCTCAAACAATAAAGCACCACTCTTCTAGATAAAAGTATAAATTAAAAATTAGCTCTTTAAAAAGTTTAACAGAGAAATAGCAAAGAAGCAACCATGATATTGAAACAATGCTCAGCGCATTGGTCCATGGTTTTTAGCATGGCAGATGAATGTACTGTGTGTTGCGCCACAGCGAAAGAGTTAATTTTAAGTACATTCAAAGAATGAGCGGGTGTTGCAATAAAACAACCCCTAAAACATAGTTTTTCGTATGAATCCTTTATAAAATGTAATATCGAGCGACGACGGGGTGGGGCTGAAAATTTAACAAAACATGCATACAAGTAACACACATTATAAGAATCCCACCTAGTGCTCCCCCTACAAGGCTTGCAACTGCACAATTTTTCACGCCCCTGAACTATATTAATATTCTAATGACGGACCTGCTTTTACACTGCAGATTTATTTCACCAACTATTTCAATTTCAGGAACAAAATAAAATATTACACACAAAAAGCACTTGCAATTTTTTAAAGATCTCATTCAGTGCAGTTATTGGAAATTTTCCTTTATGTGAAGGTAAATGGATTTTTGGGAGTTAGGGGGTGGGGCTGAAAATTTGAAAGAATGTGTTGTCATCGGCAACGAGTCTCTGTGCCAAGTTTCAGCTCGACGGATTCGCAGGAAGTGGTTCAATTAGCTGTCTGAAGATTTTGCCACCCAGCCACCCACGAACAAAAGTGAAGTTAGTATAAAGGATTTAAAAAGATGTTAAAAATGAAAATGTTCCAGCAAAATAGGATGACTTCTTCATATATTAGACCTCCAGTCGACATGTTTAAAAGCCATTTCTACTTTCAAAAAGTTTAAAAAATTTATTCAAGAAGCTATTTTTACAGACACAGTTAATACACACAATTGACGAGTCAATTTCTAATTACAAGCCTTTTAAACAAACAACTGACCGGGCCTATGTATATTTATATAAAGTTAAAATCCACAACTGACCGGGCAATTTATAATTACAAACCGTATAAGCACACAACTGACCGCGCAAATTTCTACTTACAAACGCCCAGGCTTGTATCCTGGACCTCGCTTATCCTGCCCAGGTTTTCCAGCATCTCCATGGATTTCCCAGTCAATATAGCATCTGCCAGTATGGGCTGCAGAAGTTTTGGCCCATGAGAGACAATAAACTCAATAGAGTCACTTTGCTGAGAACTGATGCTTGCTGACGTGATGGTCTTGTTTGTAAGGGGAAACCTCGAGGTGTGAGCCACCTCCAGATTGGACGATTCTTTAGATGCGGCACTTGAGGTTATTCCAACCTCAGGCGTTGGGATGTGGTTGGAGACAAAAGCTTTCTCCCAGAATGTTTCATCTAATGATTTGATTTCTCTATTTCTGAAGAAGAAAGAGCATGCACTGATCAACGGTGCACTGATCAACCATGCACTGATCGCCCGTGCATTGATCAACCATGCACTGATCAAATGTGCACTGATCAACTGTGCACTGATCAACCGTGCTCTGATCAGCTGTGCACTGATCAACCGTGCACCGATCAGCTGTGCACTGATCAACCGTGCACTGATCAACCATGCACTGATCAACCGTGCACTGAGCAACCATTCACTGATCATATGTGTTAAAAAAGGAGTTTAAAAAAATCAGCTGTATACATGAAGTACAATACTCCCCCACTACATATTGTTCGCCAATACAAGAATTGCTTTTCCCCATTTAAGTGAAGGATTGGTATAAAACTTTAACTTCATGCTTCTCAAACCAACAGTTGCAAACTGAAACAAGTATTAAAGAAAGAACACTATGAAGCATCGGGTGTGCTGACGGGGGGTCCCACTTACCTCAGAATAATAGAGGGTCACATTTACCTCCCAATAATGGATGGTCACATTTACCTCTGAATAATAGAGGGTCCCATTTACCTCTTAATAATAGAGGGTAACATTTACCTCTTAATAATAATAGAGGGTCACATTTACCTCTGAATAATAGAGGGTCACATTTACCTCTCAATAATGGATGGTCACATTTACCTCTGAATAATAGAGGGTCACATTTACCTCTTAATAATAGAGGGTAACATTTACCTCTTAATAATAATAGAGGGTCGCATTTACCTCTGAATAATAGAGGGTCACATTTACCTCTGAATAATAGAGGGTCCCACTTACCTCTGAATAACAAACTCTTCTGCTGGATCAATCAGCTGTCCATTGCTGATCCACACACTGGTGATCTCAATGAGCGGCTGACTTGACTTTATCAACATTTCCAGGATCACATTTTTCTACAGATGAACAAACATAATAATATAGTGTGAATTTTTAAAAATTAATTTGATTTAAAAAAATCTTTATAATGGGAGTTAAATTAGGATTCAATTTTTAAAGGATGAGAATAATTGAAAAAAAAACCAAAAAAAACAGTACGTAGATGAAGGGAGACAAATTCTCAGCTCTTAAAATTGACCATAAAATATACTTAAATGTATAGTGTAAGTGTATGTAGAGAGGAATGTAAGAATTTCTTGGGTTTTTTAAAACTTGTGCAGATAACCAATCTATTTCTTATTTAAAATTTCTCTACCCCCCTGGATTAAATACAAACTTTTTTTTTAAAAAGTCTTGGTGTTTTGTTTTTTTTAAATTGTTTTTTTTCTTCTTTTTTTTTCTTTTTTAAAATAAAATTAATGTTATTGAATATAAACCAATGATTTTGCAGCTATTAAGATGATGGTATGACAGCCGACAAAATCCATAAAGCTGGATATCTATACATGAACACGTTTACCCTGCCCGTTTTATCCACCAGGGAAATGAGGTCGAGCTCAAAGAGAGCCTGGTACAGTATGTCCAGGAGGTGTGCCGCCTTGAAGCAGTTGCTGCTGCTTTGCCTGGCATCTTCACTGCTGACCGACGCCACTCCCGAGACATACACACTGTGGACTGTTTGAACCTTGTCAAACCAGGGCTGAAGCTTGGAGCTCAACATGGCCAGCGACATCAGCTCCTCTGCAAGTAGCATTTACATTTTTTTTTACAATTTTACTGAGAATCTTATTTCACTGAGAATCTTGTCTCACTGAGAATCTTATCTCACTGAGAATCTTATCTCACTCACTGAGAATCTTATCTCACTGAGAATCTTATTTCACTGAGGATCTTATTTCACTGAGAATCTTATTTCACTGAGAATCTTATTTCACTTTATGATAATCTTATTTCACTGAGGATCTTATTTCACTGAGCATCTTATCTCACTGAGAATCTTATTTCACTGAGAATATTTCACTTTATGAGAAACTTATTTCACTGAGGATCTTATTTCACTGAGTATCTTATCTCACTGAAAATCTTATTTTACTGAGGATCTTATTTCAATGGATCTTATTTCACTGAGGATCTTATTTCACTGAGACTCTATGTGACAATCTGTTAAGTTTCACAAGGGTATAGAAATTTCTATTTGTCATTATTCATTTAGTTATCAGGACCGTCTATAGATTATCAAGTGTAGGTAGAATTTCGAAGAAGATCTCAAAAACATTGCAAAAAGCAATAAAATAATTTGTTTAAAATTTTTTAAAAACACATCAGCACATAATGAAATTCATTATAAAATATATATAACAAAAGGTCGCGAATAAGTCTCTTCAAGTAGGATTTCTTTTTTTTAAAAATTATTATATTAATTTAAATGAAAAAATAACATTAAAAAGATAAATTTGTCTAAGCCAAGGAAAAAATACTAGAAGTAGAAGAGAAGCCAGCTGCAGGTATTTTGTTTTAACATTGACAGCTGCACAAACCCTGCTTCATGATAACTTTCTCCAACTCCAGGAGCTTGGCCCTGAAGTCTGAGAGAAATTGTGAAACGCAGGTGACAAAAGCTTGGTAGGTCTGCGGTATCCCAGACTGCCTCCCGCACTCGATGGCGCTGGTCACTTGGGAAATGACGTCTGTGACAAAGGTCTGCAGCGCGCACAGCTGGTTGGCTTTTCGCATGAGTGGTTTCAGTGAACTTTCGAGGCACTCCTGGAATATTTTTACAGTTCATAGATTACGAATAGAGCAATGTTTTTTGTTTTTTTTAAATAAAAGTAACAGATTTAATCATTCCAATAAATATAATTCATCCCATCTGGCTTAAGTACAGGCTACACAATATATTTCAATAATGATGAATTTTCTAACCCTTGAGATGAATGTTCTAACCCTTGAGATGAATGTTCTAACCCTTGAGATGAATGTTCTAACCCTTGAATGCATTTTTAAACATACCAAATATCTTCTATTGAACGAACTTGTGTACATTATGAAAAAAACCATTGAAAATAACATAATTATTCTAATATTACATCTCACAGTAAGTAAAAGATTGTCAAAAACTTTTTTTTTTTTTTGAAAAAGTCAATTTAAGCTTAGTCAGGTAGAATTCAATACTTGACGGCAGTAGCAGATCAAAGCTAAATCTATCATATAAAAATTTAACATGGAGTTGCACAAACATCAGAGTTTTAGATAGCTTCATTAAAAAATTGTTCACCCCCCCCCCCCCCAAAAAAAAAAAAAAA
>CAXITT010000265.1:380938-418517 GCA_964033795.1 Lymnaea stagnalis
CCCCCCCCCCCCCCCCATAATCACCAGATAAAAAATATAATATTTTATTTTTATTTTTTTATCTAACATTTCTTGGCCTTCCCCCACCCCCTGCCTCCACCACCCCCAGGGTGTACGGGCATCTGTGGTTAAGAACCACTGAGTTAGAGCAAATATCCTAATAACCAATAAATAATTTCAATGAGAAATGTTCTTTAATAAATAAATCTCTGTCCAAGAAACTTGTCTTTTTATAATTCTTGCAATAAAAAACTATTGAGGAATTAGTCATAGGTTTTAGTAGCAACAGTCCATGTTGGAGATAAAATTGATTTATATAAAATGAGTTATTTATTGGATTTAAAAACCTTTTCTTTCAAAATTCACACAAAATCAATTTAGAAAGATACTAATATGACATTTACAGATGTCAGGAAAGGTAATTCTTTCATCTCTCTTATCTCTCCTGGAGGCTTCAACTCTCTAATTTTTAGAACAGTCAAATTTTTAATTGTTCCTTAAAAGGCACTGTGGTAAATTCCTACCAGATAGATTCTCTGAGGATTTGTTGCTCTGTAACAACACACCTGGACTCTGTAGACTGAAGTAAACTCAGCTGTCTTTTGTAAAACTTCCTGAAGATAAATTGTAGGCAAATTTTTTGTTACCGTGTGGTCATTTATTAATTAACATTTTGTAAAGACATGATGAGATCGACATCGACCGATTTTATTAACCTTTTAAATCCACAATCGGCGTCTGCAAACATGGCAACAAGAAAAATTCATGGATATGCTCCCCTTCGCTGCGTACATATTCTTGCGAATTAAACACAACTTTTAACTTAAAATGGTGTGCATAAAGTCAGAGTTTTGTCAACTTTTAAGATTTTTTACACTGATCAATAGTATTTTGCGTAACAAATGGTATCAGAAGACGAATCTGATAGCAATTTAGATGTAATTATAGATAATTCATCAGTTAATTCTGGTAGCTGTAGTGATGGAGATTCCTGTATTTAAATTAATAAAATGAACTAAATATCCCACTTGACAAACGTTGTAAGTTTACTGTCCAATGACCTTATGTCTCACTGCACCAGTTTAAGTCTACTGTCCAATGACCTTATGTCTCACTGCACCAGTTTAAGTCTACTGTCCAATGACCTTATGTCTCACTGTACCAGGAGAAATCATGAGGATAGAATGGATTTGTTACCATATGTGCTGTGTGGATATACAAGCTATGACAAAATAAATAATAAAAATACCCTCTTGGATACTACTTCTAAGCTAAGTGCTATTTTTTATTTTATTCTGTTTTTCTGTTTTGTTTGCTGACGAAGGCTTCCTGCCGACACGTTCGTTGTTTTGTTGCGTTCCTTTTTTCAGGTTTAACCTCACTTTGTTTTACTAATGACACAATAAATATCTCTGGTATTAACATTAATCTATAAATCTCCTTGATAGGGCCAATGACTTTAACTTTAAGTCCATTTCGAGGTAAACGCCACTCTAAACACATACTATCACATCGACCTTTGACACATTAGCTTATGAAGGGTATCATCGTCACAGTCGTTTTTTTCCTCACTCAGTTTCATCAATATAAAAGGTTAAAAAGCATGTTACTATCCTAGTGTCTCATTTTTATTGTAGCTAGTTTACATGTTTTTAATAATTGTAAAGCGCTTAGAGCTTTAAGGTAAGCGCTATATAAAAATGCCTAAATAAATAAATAAATAAATGTCTACAAAATGAATGTTTTTGTCACCAGTCTCTGGCAAGATTTGATGCTGAGTGACCTCCTGAGAGGTCATCTTCCTTCCCTTTTCCCTTCCAATATTCCACCACCAGGACTTGCTCCAGCTTTGTGCACTCGTCTCCGGTGAGCGGGTTGTCATATAATTTCGCCTCGCTAGAGGGTAAGACCTGTGAGGGCGCCTGGTGGTCTGAACCATGGGTTGAGAGAGACTGCTGCCTACTGGAAGGAATTACAACTAAATTTAAATGCAATAAAAAAATAAAAAACTTGCTGCTTTTATTTCATGCACATACAAAATTTTTTATAAATCATTTACAAGATGAAGTTTGTCAATTTTTTTGTAAGCACAATTAAATTATTTGTACCTCAAAGAAAAATGAGGAATTTATTTAATAATTAAGACTTTTATATTCTTTTGACTAACGCAAACTACAGACCATGTTGAGCAAGTTGAGAGCAGTGAAAGAGCCTCACTGGGGCTCCATAGTGCTCTGGCATATTCTCAAGACAGCCCACGGGGGGGGGCCCTGTCTGCGCCCATGATAGTAATGATATCCCTTTTGGTTTCAGGCATAAATAAAGTTCTATGTCCCTCACTACACACCGTGTGTTACATCGTGTGTTACATCATGTGTTACACCGTGTGTTACATCATGTGTTACATCGTGTGTTACACCATGTGTTACATCGTGTGTTACATCGTGTTACACCGTGTGTTACAGCATGTGTTACATCGTGTGTTACACTGTGTGTTACACCATGTGTTACATCATGTTACACTGTGTGTAACATCGTGTGTTACACCATGTGTTACATGGTGTGTTACATCGTGTTACACCATGTTTTACACTGTGTGTTACACCATGTTTTACACTGTGTGTTACATTGTGTGTTACATCGTGTTTTATACCATGTGTTATGCCGTGTGTTACACCATGTGTTACATCCGATAGAAATTGTATGGAAAAAAAAATATTTAAAAGATTTGGTACGTTGGCTCCATATGATAAAAACCAGATTCACAATTTGGCATAGCTTGTGTGCCTTTCTCCTGTTTGGTTTTAAAATTTTATACCACCCACTTCCTTTCCGTTCCTCTGACCTTTGTTCTTTTCAGTGTCTTACGCCAACTCTTATTCTTTTCTTTCCTTTTTTAGGTAGGGTCCATGTGTATATATATATATGTAAATTTAATTTATACGTAAATGAAGGTTTTTTTTACTGATGAAAGCATTTGCCTACATTTGTATTCTGTATGATCTTGTTAAAGCTGAACTTTTATTCACACAAACTGTTTGTGTCTGATTAATCTTCTCTTAGATGAGTTGCTGTCCAAGGTTAACAATTCCCATCCACCCTGGACGATGGTGAAGTTTTTGATTCTGCTGGGAATTGAACCCAAATCAACTAGCTTGGGACTGACTCAATTTAGACTACCCAGGTCATCATGATACCAATGACAGTTGATTAGAGCCTGACCTGTCCATGGGGCTGAGGAGGCAAAGTTGAACCGATGAGGGAGAGGCTGTGAGCCTGTAAAGCCCCCCCCCCCCCCCCCATTTAGCTGGAATCAAAGTCCAGGTGCGCCTCGCTACAAAACTAGACAGACTAAATGTACTTCTCTGTTACAAGTTTCTCATTACTCCTAAGTACAACATATAGGTCTCAAATTACCTGTGTATGTCAGCTTTATCAAGTTGTTGTTCCTCATCAGATGATGAGGCTTCGCTGACCTCATCTTCATCACTGCTACTTGACTAAAGAAAGTTCAACAGATCATATTAGTTTTAAAGTAGTAAGCTTTTAGATGACCATTGGGTGACTTACTTTTAACATTGAGTAGGCAAGCTCTGTCATGTGACATGACGCAAAGAATATTTTATATTTCTAGACATTAAAATAGTCTAATGAATTTTGTACCTACCAATTTATATTGATTCCTAAAAAAAATCATCCAGAAAATTAAAAACTTTAAATAACATCCCAACCTATAAAAACAAGCCCTTTTTTAAAGTCACCCTTGAAACTAATGAAAACTAAAAATCTTGAAGATATTGAATACAGTAACCTAATGTTTTGAGTTGGCAACATTTCCTGGCAACTACATTTCTTGTTTTTTTTTTTACTCAACCTGGCACATTTATAAGGCCAAAACAGAGACGACACTTACAGCATAAGATATAAAGTTCAGATTTAAGTCATTTAACAAGTAACTCTTCCAGTCAAAGTTGTCAGCTTCCTCTGTAGAGATAAAAACGGTAAATTATCTAAATGACACTTTTTATCATAAAATAACATACAAATTTGTTTTAATTCTTTTTTTAAATTATTGACATAATATAAAGTGGTAAAATAAAATAGAAAAAAAAACAATTTAAAAGGAATTATTATAAAAAAAAAATTAATATTTATGATATTGGAAATGAAATGATAACCTGAAAGTTGTTAAATGTTCACAGGTAACAAGACCCTGAAATGTTCAGTGATAACAACCCCCCCCCCTGAATGTTCCTTTCACTCACCTGGCACAACATGTTTTTGTTTCCGTTCAAACTCTGTCTTAATAGGAGAACAGGCCAATTCTAACAGCAGCGATAGTAAGGCGTAATGGACATCGGTCTAAAGAAAGAAAAATTTTCTCCAATTGATACTCTGGAAATCAGGGGATAGCTTTTCTTTTTTTTCTCCTCAAATCTCATCAATCTATAACTTATAACGTCTTAATGCCAACGAATTTCATTTATCTATAAAACAAATATTCACTGTTATGGCGATGAGAACTATATTTTTATCAGAAAATGTTTGTGTATTGAATATTGATTAATATGAATTAAAAAGACAAATATTTTATATGATAATTAATGAGCAGTAAAATAGAAGGATACCAGATACTTTTCTGATTATGTGTTGCATTTTCGCATTATATTTAAACTGATATTATTTGTTTATTGAAAAAAAAAAAGGTTGATTTTTAATTCTATATATAAATACCAAATTATAAGAGTTGTAATTCAAGGGAAATAAATAATAAATTTAATTGATTAAATTTTACAGCCTGTTTTATTGTTGGAGTCATGTGATCCAGAGGTAGAAGAACACAATTTATAGGAATACCAAAAATCATAATAAATTATTATTGGTCGCATTTTACAACATATACAACAATAAGAATCAATTACCTTGCCAGTTTCTCTACCATCAAGACCTGGCTGTTCCAAGAAAGCAGAGGTCAGCTCCTGTAAATCAGTTGCCTTCTGTTTCTGTGAGTGAACTTCAAATTTTTCACAAAGTCTAAAAAGTTAAGAAAAATAATGGACTTTAAACAAAATTCTGTTAATACTGTTAATTAACTATCCCTTTCGTGTGCTCCGTGAATTTAAAATATTAATTAGCGGGATCATACCTCAATCATCCACAGAAAGCTTCTTAAAAGCAAAAGTGTTTTTAACTATAGTCATGATAAAAAGGGTTTGACATTTAACACAAATAAATATTAGTCGGGTGGAATATAAAACCAAGTCCTTCAGTTACGATGCGTAAGATCAGAGAATGATTCAACCATCAGACAAAACAATACTCATCTCAATCCTAACCACTGGCTTACCCATTAATAATTCTGTGGATCTTGTGACTGTCGGGTGTGAGAAATCTGTGGTACTTGAAGTTTGATTCGGCAAAAGTCAAACAAAGGTGAAAGTTTTCACTCTTTTCCTGAGAAAATGATATTTTTGATATTAGCAGGATAATGTCCTTCCTAAAAAATATAAGAAAATATGATATTCCAATATTTCATGTGTCAAATGTTGGTTTTAGAATGATGTATGCATGATAATATAAAGGGATGGGGTGTCAATTTGGTAACTTACATACCTCACTTTGTGGTATCATAGAATTATATATTTTGACACCTTTAAAACTAGACATATATAAGTTCAAGTAAAAATAAAACTTTGCCATGAACAGGTGTTGGAATTTTAATTAAAGAAGACATGGCGCTTAATGGGGTGGTCAATTTTTGGTATGTCGATTGGGACCGGGAAAGGCTACCAAATCAAAACTATGTTAGGAAACAGAAGAGGCCCATCCCATTTCCCATGAATTTAAAGCTAAAGAAGTCCCATATACAGTTGCAGTATACCCAGGCCAGGTTTGATCCATAAGCCAGGTTTGATCCACAGGCAAGGTTTGATCCACATGCAAGGTTTGATCCACGGACCAGGTTTGATCCACAGGCCAGGTTTGATCCACAGACCAGGTTTGATCTACAGGCCAGGTTTGATCCATAGGCAAGGCTGGATTCACATGCCAGGTTTGATCCACAGGCAAAAATGGATCCATATGCCAAGTTTGATCGACAGACCATGGTTTGCTGACCCTCGAGTAACAATGCTACTTGAGTTATCAATTCAAATTAATAAATCATGTTAACAGCAGTTTTCATAAAGCTGTGTAACTACAAATATTTGATGTCTTTATTATGGTTTACATTAACTAACTATTATTCACCTGAAATCCTGTAATAAGCTTGATCAATGTTCTTGTGTCATTCTCAATCTTCTCCTTTCTTTTGGCAGCCATATATTAACCTGCTGATGTCAATAACATTATTGGTAAAATTTCTTTGGGCTTAGTGCATTTAAAGAAATTTTTAATTATTTCAACTTAATAGTGCATTTAAACTCGTCTTTTGTTTTATTTTTTATTTTCTACGTTTTAGTATTACATTTTTTAAAAAATCATCATCACTCCCCAGCCTAACCTCATCCTCCCTCGACTCAGCAAACTGAAGATATCAGATGCATCTCCATTCTGACCTTACAGAATACTCTAACTTTATTTTCATTATTATTAAGCTGGCTATGACGCAGGTCAGATGGTGCGTGGCATGCATAAACTGTAGACAGTCATGTGGGGAATAAAAAATTACGCTGGATATTGGGACAGGAAGAAACTAATTCATTAATTTTAGTATTATTAGTATTAGCATTTTCCTCACATATGCCAATAGCCAATAGGACTGTATAGTAATAGTATTCAATATTAGTAACCAATGGGCGTTGGGGGGGGGGGGCAGTACCAGTATCACTAAAAATATAGGCTATTATAACATAATACTATTATATTAATTATATTCACTGAATATAACTAATTGTTTAACACTAACAGATATCTAGCTCGCCCTGCTGCTCGTATTATATTTATTATTTAATTTATATAATTAATTAGTAGTTAGTAGGCTAGGACCGGTTAGTATTAATTAGTATTAGTAAGTAAGGCATACTAAACTATTAATAATTATATTGTAGACTAAGACTAATTTAAATGTAATCTGGGCACAATGTTTATTAATTTTATATTGTTTATGATTTTATTTTTGGAGGCTCGAGGCCTTTGCCTTTATTATTGTTTAAGTTTAAGTTTTATTAATTGGGTTATTATTATACGGGCAAAGACGGCTAAGACGCGTTTCAGTGCATGAGTGAACTTCACATTGTTTATCCGTGATTTTTTACTATAGTGAGTTTCTTTTTTTTTTTTTTTTTCAATAAATTCGCTGGTGGAATATTACCAGGGATGAAACAACAATATCTCATTTACTCAATAGTCAATAGTCAATAAGTTGTAGGATTGATTGTAAACTGCATTTGAACTGGAGGTACTTTTACGTCATTTGTAAACATAAGGTGAAAATACTCCGTTTACTGTTTACGTTTACTCCTTTTTTAAAAAAAAAATTAATTCTTTTGATCAATATAATCAACAGTAAAAAAAAAAAAAAAAAAAAAAAATTTTTTTAATAAAAAAATAAAAAGAAAAAAAAAAAAAAAAGGCGTAGCCTTAGGTATTAGCCCTACTGAAAGAAAGCTCTTTGACAGTCTTTAAGAATTACCTTAATGTTAAACTTCAATAATAGTATAGGCCACATAATTATCTTATTAATTTATTAATTATTCATTAAAATACTCACAAAAATAAAACTATTGTTATCTAATAGGCCTACTTTTGACTAAAATTAAAAACAAATATTTTTTAATCACGCAAAACCATCTCATTAATTAAAATATGAAATGAAATCTTAAATAATAAAATATATTTAATATATAAAAATACAATTAAAATTTTAAAAAACTGTTCCTTCATATTTTTTCCTTAGAACTATCGTACAAGTAACATAAAATTGATATAATATACAACTTACGTCAAAATAGCTATTTCTATTTACATTAATAAATCTCCCGATTTAAAAGAGTGGATCTGAATTAGTGGATTTTTGTTACTTACCTAGCGTACACTTATTAGATAATAAGAAACTGTCTGAACTAGATAATTAATTTGGATACAGCTACAAAAATGTGTGTTTCTCTTCGTACTGCTCTCCTTGCTTCATATATACCATAACTTCAACCCATAACAACCTGCCATACGTCTCAGGTCTGACTATCCATTTTTGACATAAATTCATGATTGAATCCACTTGTTTTGACTGTGACTTAGACTTAACGTTTTCAATGTTGAACATTGTGACTCTCTGATCCCACCTCCTATAAAACAGGATTGAGCATATCATAAAAATTTTGAAGTAGTAATACTATTATGTTTATGAGGGTTTGATTTTCAAATGTGATAATGAGGCGCAAGGCGAAGATGACTTCTACAGTGTCAGTACACTACACTCTGAGTAAAGTGACTAGGAAGGGCTGGGGTCTACAACAGTGGTTCTCAACCTTTCTGATGCCGCTACCCTTTAATACAGTTCTTCATGTTGTGGTGACCCCCAACCACAAAATTATTTTCGTTGATACTTTATAACTTTTGAGTGTATGTGTTTTTTTATTGTCTTAGGCGACCTCTCTGATTGAAAAGGGTCGTAACTCACAGGTTGAGAACCACTGGTCTACAATAAAGTACTAAAGTAATAAAGTTAAGCATGTGTAATAAAGTTAAGCATGCTCACATTGATCTGATATCCTAAAATCTTTTTAAAGAAAAATCATAAAATGTCCCTACAATGATTTTTTAACATTTTCAATTTCACTCTAAAAAAACACTGGGTAAATGTGAAGAGATAGCACCACGTTTTTTTACCATGGTGAACTTATGTCCTAAATTTATCCCTAAACCTAACCTGAACCCAAAATCTATCCCTAAACCAAACTTGAACCCTAAACTTATCCGTAACCTGGGTTTTGACCCTATCGGAACCAGGGACAAAGCACAAAAAGGACTTCAGAGTGCTTTCTCTTCACATTAGCCAAACACTCATTATTATTATTATTAATTAAACTAAATTGAATTTTTAAAAGTGACATCTTATAACTTATGTCAGAATACATCCGTCACAACAGAAATTTAAGGAACAGAAATTTAAGGACCACTGTCCATTTCAGGTTTTATATTATTATGATAAAAAGAAATTATGTGTGATTTCACATATGATCTTTACCACCCCACCAAACACCACCCCAGTCACAAGCTGTCATACTTTCTTAGCCCCCCTCTGGCACTGTACGTGCTTTATACGGCCCCATAAGCTAAGGGCTGAACATAAATCAAATTCTAAAGTAAAAGACATAAGTTAGGCTTATTACTAATTGAAATAATTAGCCTAGGCCTAGGCTTAAGCCAAACAGCATTCATATAATGATTAGCCTAGCATAATGGGCTTAAAAAAAAATTAATTAAAGTATGTGGGTGTGGGCAAGTTTGATTTTCAAGTCAATAACTGTCAATTAGTAAGAAGTACTTAGAAACATAGAAAGAAGACTAGTAAGTAACAATAGGCATACATTTTATATTAATAATAGCATACTATTTGTTACTAAATCTCTATAAATCTAACTCATATAAAGTTAAATGAGTAGATATATCATTATAGTTTTAGTTATGATTCTAAGTGATTTCATTGTGCCAATTTAATTGTACCAATGATTGAGGAGTCAGATGGAGGCCTGCAAATTTTATACAAATAGTAAAATAACTTAAGACTAGCTCTTTTGTCAGTAACATTCTTTCGTGGGTGTATTAGCCACCTCCTGACAGCCATAAGTTAAACCATAGAAAGTAGATATCATTGTATTCTATAATTACTGTCAGTCTGATTCACTGCCCTATCATCATATTTTATCATAAAATATCATGATTATATCTTGGGTCAATAAATATTCAGGCCTACTACTACTATTTTTAATCCGGACGAAAAAATATTACCATTGATTTGAAAAATGTACTTCTTTATAAATGTTTTTTTGAAACTATTGTGATCTCCATTTTTAGCCTTTTTTTAAAAAAAAAAAAATATAAACAAAATTACAGACTTTGGTCTGATGGGAAAACAGCCTAGTTGGTCTATTTAAAAATGTGTATATATTTTCCCTTTCCAGGTCAAAGAAACCTAACAAATGGGCACTTGTTGACCCAACACCAGTAGATCTGGTTAGTAGGCCTACTTACATGTTTAGTTAAATAATCCTTGTGATAACAAATTATCCAACTAGAGCTTTATCAATATTTTTACATAGGTACATTAGTAATTACTCTTTTGTTTGTTATTTCACCATGCAATTAAAAAACACATGCATTCATATATGCAGGTATCCATGCATTTGTAGATGCAGTCATCCATGCATTTGTAGATACCGTCATAAATACAGTCATACATTTAATACATGCAGTCATGCATGCATTCATTATATGCTGTCACCCATGTAGTTATAGATAGTCATGCATAGTGTCATAGATGCAGTCATGCATCTGGTCATGCATGCAAACATGCAGTCATAGATGCAGTCCTACAGTCATGCTTGCAGTCTTAAATGCAGTAATACATGCAGTCATAGATGCAGTCAAGGATGTAGTGATGCATGCAGTCATCCATGCATTCATAGGCGCAGTCATACATGAAGTCATGCAAAATGCATTGCTCTTGAGAATAACCATCAAAATCTTTTGTGATTATGTCTGGAATACATAAGAAATATTTTACTCCTCCCTATTCTTCATAGCCATGATTGAATTTGCAGATAAGGCAGTGCTATTGTTCCAAAAATATTAAAGCACCCATAAACAAAACACAGGCTTCTTTAAAATTAATTACCAGATTTTTTTTTTACCAACTGTTCATTGCACCCAATTTTATTTTGTACAGTTTCATCATTCTAAGTGCATCTATTTTAAAAAAGTTAGAAGGTAATGGTCAGATGGGACCATCCCAAAATTACATGCTCATGCACCCATATGCTTAATGTACTGTCATTTTATCATTGAAATTGTTATACGGAAGAGCTATATTTAAAATAATAACTTGCTTATAATTTAGGCGACGAGAATGTCATCGAAAGAGTCTGTGCTTGGTGTTCCCACCCTTTCTCTTCCCCACGAGGAGTCCATCCTGGAGCATTATTTCACACTTCTCAGTCAAGCCAGTTTTGATAAAGCCAAAGAACTTGTGGTAATTATCATAGAGCACACAATGGATTCCTTATAAACTGTTTGTGGGAAATGGCCAGGTTAATTAAAGGGCAATTTAGTTGATTGGCCAGTGTTCCTGGGACCCAGACCTGGGGTTAAAGGACCTTCTGCAGTTATTACATGCAATGCTTTTAATATGAGTTGAGCTTGCATTCAATAGCCGTAGCCAGACAGTTTTAACAGAAGTTTTTATGAAGCAATGCAACGTAGCTTTACATAGTTATATCATCCTTTGTAGTTTTGACATTTTCCTGGACATGTAAAATTATATCTGAAGTAGGCTACCTGTTAAGGTTAAAACAAACAAAATTATAAGAGGATGTTAAGTTTAAGAACACAAGGATAATTATTATTATCTGTCATCTGCCAAGTTGGACAGTACACCTCTATGGACAAGTCATAAAATAAATTGCTAAAGGCCCTTCTGTTGGATGTACCTTGGGCCCCAAAAAGGCTTAATCTGGCTCCACTGGTGGCTAACTATGGGATTTAAACTGGGGTTTGCACCATGTTAACTGTTCCCAAAGAGCTTAATCTGGCTCCACCAGTGGCTTACTTTAGCATTTAAACTAGGACTTGCACCTTGTTAACTGTGTGTTCCCATCTGTTGGATGTAACCTGGGCCACCAAAGTGCTTAATCTGGCTCCACCAGTGGCTTACTTTAGGATTTAAACGGGCTTGCGCCTTGTTAACTGTGTGTTCCCATCTGTTGGATGTACCCTGGGCCACCAAAGTGCTTAATCTGGCTCCACTAGTGGCTAACTATAGGATTTACAGTGTGGTTTGCACCGTTTTAACTATTGGCGTTTTATTTCTAAAATATACTTATATTTCTTTACTTCTACCCAACCACAGGACACTGAGAAAGATGGGCACAAGTTCAGCAACGCCGCATCTTGGGGAGAAATTCTTCAGTGCTTATCTCAGCTTGCAACAGCAGAGAAAAACTACAGCAATCTTGTCTTCCTGGGGCAAAAGAGGTTTACGCATATTGTCCGTTCAAAAGATGTGAGTGAAAGAAATTCATCTTAATTAGTTTAGTTTTTCAAACTTTTAATATGCCATTACCCTCAATGGCTACGCTGTGTGAGGAGATGTAAATCTCAAATATTGAATAGTCGTCTAAAGACAACTATTTCGATATTGACTCTCACTACGTTATCACAACTATTCACCACAACACTGTTTACTTCAATTCACCATATTAGTTTATTCGCCATGACAATTTAACAATTCCTTAACCTATTGCTGTTATATTAAGTTATGACTAATAGTCAAGACGTTCCTGCAAAACACTCAGCAATACACAACAAGTTAAACCGTGAATATCCTTCAACTCTACTCTACGGCAATCAATCCACCATAATATCAACAAAACTGACACATCATGCCCCTTACCCAATTACGTCACAAAACTCTCAATATAATAGATACAGATACACATATACTTTCTATTCTAAACATCTTTTCCATACCAAACAGTTACTTGTAACCCCAAACATAATAACAGTGATTCCCATACCCTTGACACCGTGAAGCTCATGAACCCTTGAATGTTACATTTTTTCCTGTACATTGTGAAGTTGGTTGTCTACATTCATAAACCAGCAAAGTGTTCAGGGCTCGGTTAAAATAAACCATGTTTCATCTTGAGTTAGTGTTTTTCCCGTAAGTGATAAATTTTAGCCAGCATGCCCTATCTACATTTGCCAGTAAGCACCAGTTATGATTACAGTTTCAAAAAGCTGACTTAAAAATAATAGAAATAGGTCAAGAATTTTAGGATGCCAGATAGCGGTATTTAAAGTTACCGCAGGAAAACCCATAGCAAAATCCTGAACAAGTTTAACCACTGCAATAAGTTTAACATCAGAGTTAACTTATGAATTTATCAAATTCAATTTACAGTCAACACTTTAAGTAGCAAAAGCTTTGTAAGGCATAGTTCAAAAATTTTAAATAGATTATGAAAATATATATTTTTTTAAATTAACTAATATAGATTTACTGTCGCATCTATAATTGTCATGTATTATAAATGACAAAGTGGCTGTGGGGACTATTAGAAATTGAAGAGAAAAAAAAAAAGATATATTTTAAATATTATCAAGTTCCAAGAAAGTGAAATGAACACAATGCTTTCATGTTTATCCAGAGTGCCAAGTCCATTTATTCAATGTTGTTTCAAGAGTTTCAACGCATGGAAAACTTCCTCACACCTCTGCTAAGGGAGAGCAGCACTCATCTTGAAACTGACCAGCTCCTAGCCCACATCAGTGGGCAGCTGTCCTACTTTGTGAGAGCAAGGATTAAAATGATAGAATTGTATCCTTTATTGAAATACAAATCTGCATGTGCGGCCCACCTGTTGGCTCGTTTTGAACAACTGTTAAAGCATTTCGAACACCAAATTGGATCTTTAAGGGTTAAATGGAAATACACATACCTGAACAAAAACTTTTAAAATGTTCATTAAAAGTCAACTGCTATAATTAAGCTGTTCAGCCAGAGCTCAGCAACCTTTTGTCACGTGATACACACCTTAGGCTCTTCCAATAATTCCACCGCACACCACGGGTAAAAACATGCAAAAATATATAATAAATAACCTAATGCAGTTAACATTCATAATGGCGTGTAATGCTAAAATGTATCGGATCACGCTGCATTGCTCAGTTTAAAATGTCCATACTGGATGCATATCTGTCATCACAATGTTTGACAGCTTAATCATAATAGGCTATTCAATGTCTCTCTTGTATCATCACGGTTTAATCATGCTAACGTAACTTCATAAAATCTGTGCTTTCCTCTTTTTGGAGACATTTTGCACGGCACACCTGGCGCCACCTAGTGGCACACCAGCTGTGAGGCTCTGTCACCAGCTGTGAGGCTCTGTCACCAGCTGTGAGACTCTGTCACCAGCTGTGAGGCTCTGTCACCAGCTGTGAGGCTCTGTCACCAGCTGTGAGGCTCTGTCACCAGCTGTGAGGCTCTGTCACCAGCTGTGAGGCTCTGTCACCAGCTGTGAGGCTCTGTCACCAGCTGTGAGGCTCTGTGTGTGTAAGCAGATTTTTTTTTTTAAAGTTAAGCAAAAATGCACTGTTGTGATCTGCCTTCATTGTGACCTAGTTATGAACAGTTGGCAAGCCTGGGTGCCATGAGGCAGTGGATGAACTTTGACGACCTGATCATGATTCTTGAGGAAATAGTGGCAGAGAATGTGACGGCTTTCCACCACCCACTGGGAACCTCTCTCAAAACAGTTTTTAGGTGAGAATTTGAGATAATGATAGACCTTCTGTCGGGAACCTCTCTCAAAAATAGTTTTTGGGTGAGAATTTGAGATAAGTATAATGATAGATCTTCTTCACACTTTCATTTTCAAACATTTAAACAAAAAGTGGGTGCCAGGGCTTGGCTTGTCACATGCAGGGCTTGAACTATGAGTCATAGGATCAGGTTAATCTTACTAGGTACAGAATGAAAACAGTGAACCATCAGCCTCTTTTAACTGCCCGTCCTTACCTAACACTTTACACCTTACTATAGGATTACAAGCTCACTCTCTTGACCAAGTGAGGCACCTAACTGAGAGCACCCCAGACATTCATTTTATAAGCATTACACATGAATTAAATATCTCTGTCAGGAAACACCCCCCCCCCCCAATCCCAACATTGCAAAAGTCCTTTTAGTGTTAAAACTTGTTAGGGATTTTTTGTCCTTAATGTATTTTTAATTGCAAAAGTCCTTTTAGTGTTAAAACTTGTTAGGGATTTTTTGTCGTTAATGTATTTTTGCTCTTATACTACCTAAATTCTTACCAGACCTTTGGGTTGGGGGGGGGGGTGTAAGCCAGACCTGTTTACTATTACGATTTTGGCGTACAATGTAAGATTTTGAGGTGTATAGATTGTATATACTGTATGTTTATTTTTTACTATAAATATAACGTATTGAACGAATTTTTCATGATATTGTACGATTTTAAGAGTCTGAGGGTAAACTGGTCTGATAAGCTGAGACAAGTAATGTGATTGTTAGCTGGGACAAACTGACTGCCCGCTCCCTTCTTAGAGTGTTGGTGTAATCATTTTTTTAAAAATCAAGTTTTATGTTGTGGCATTCTTATATAACAACAGAGTTGTACATTCCAACCCACTTATTGGAACAAAGGAAAAGGCCACTTTGGAATAGATTGGTTTTTTCCATGTATTAGATTGTTTTTTTCCATGTATTTTCAGCCTGGAGTGTGAGTCACTCAGTCACCTGCTCAAAGCCCTGCTGCTGATGACCACCTGGAGCTACATGCAGTGTGTCCTTCAGCTTCACCAGGCTCACAGTAAACTCAATACATGGGGGACCATGATTCCCATCAAAGAGGTGACTCTCCATGTTCTGTACACTTAATAAATGGGGGATGGGATGTTATTAATTACAAAGGATGTGATACTTTTTTTTTATATCAATATTCAAAACCAAGAGCTGAATCTGTCAGGATGTCATTAAAGTACCGTTATGTCAGGATGTCATTAAAGTACCGTTATGTCAGGATGTCATTAAAGTACCATTATGAACAAAGCCATCCAATATTTTTAAAAATTTGACAATCCAGCGGTTTGTTTTTTTGCATCAAATACATTATGTAAGAGCTATTATTGGCCCTCAAATTTTTAATGTTTCCAATCATATAACCAATCATCTGTTTGAATAGGTCCTATGTTTTCCATATCTTCCTGGGAAAACATCTATTTGTGTGCATGTTCATTACATTTTCAATCAATGTGAAGTTGTTTTTTTAACACACTATAAAGCAGAGAAAAATAACTTTTGTTAAGAAACAAATTAAATTTGGCTTTATTCATTTACACATAATACAGGATAAAATATAAATTGTTTTATTCAACTTGATAAAACATTTGGTTTGGTGAAATTTCATTTATTCAACTTGATTAAAAGGAAGGAGACTTATTTTGTATACGGTACACCAATTTAATGCAATATCATGATAGGTCAGCTCCTGCTTGTCTCAAAAAGAATTAATATTGTGCAGCTAGGGGCATAGCTAGAGATAGCGCAGCCCGGGGCATAGCGAAGGATAGTGCAGCCCCCCGGGGCGTAGCTAGGGATAGTGCAGCCCCCGGGGTGGGCCAAGCATTTGGCCACTCCCCTTCCATGGAAAAAAACTCAGCAGTTGGCTGAAAATGTTATCACTCAATATCATGAAAGTGGCACCTGCGCACTTCAAACACCCCCCCCCCTTTTTTTTTCCTTTGTCAATATTTGCAGCTGACATTACTCAACATCTATTTTCAACTTTGTAGGTTGAAAGAAGAGAAGGTGAAGCTCGGTTGTTGTTTTTTTTGTTTTTTCTTCTCCCAAACAAAAAGAATAACGTGATCAGCCATTACCGGTATTAACCAAAGTTTTATGTTCCAGGTCAAGTCCTCATTCGGCCGCTCATCCAGCAAGTCCAATCCGTTTCCCCCCATCTACACCTGGATGTACAAGCTCAAAGGGATTCTCTTATCAAAGGTGATCATTCATTTTGATTTATTTCCCTTTCAAAGGTGATCAATCAGTTGTGCTTGATATCTCTTATCAAAGATGATCAGTCAGTTGTGCTAGATACTAGGGGTGTGCCGGAATCCGGTTCCGCCGGATTTTGCACTATCCGGTGAAATCCGGTTCCTCCGGATTTACATGTATCCGGAACAACCGGATTCCGGAATCCGGAATATACCGGATTTCGGAATTTGCCAGATTTTGTGACTCACCGGATCATAATCTGAAATAAAAGTAATTCTCTTTCCCAAATTCCACACGATCACGATACATTAATCGATTGTTTCGAGCGTTGAGCTTGTTTAATGTTTAATATTCCGTACATACCAGAGGCTAGAGTCAGCACCGCTAATAGTGGCCAATAGTGTAGGGACTTTGATAAGAAAATTTAAACTTTTTGTAAAAATAAACCAATGGCATAGTTGAAAAGATGTAATTTTTTAAAGAATTATAACACCAAAATCATATTTTTAGCTCTTGTAGTTTTAAAGTTATGAATTTTTAAAGTACGACTTGGTTTGTCATTTTTTAACATGGACTGCATCTCCACATTCTGTGATCTCATTCCGCCAATCCCGTCATGCGCAATGACTATATAGTTTATATAAGGCAACGCATTCCCTGCCTTATCACTAAAATACTGTTTAGACTTAGTTTAAACTTTCAACTTTGGCACATGAATAATTAATTAAAGCTTTCCCTGACCAATGGTTTAATAGTTTTTGCACACGGCAAACTCTTATGAATGAAACTCTGAGGTAGTACTACGATACAGTTATGCAAGTGGCTGTGAATGGTTGCCAATGACAACGTGTTGCACACGGTAAATTCTGATCATTTATAATATGGATTCTACCGGGTTGTTAAAGCTCAAATTAAAACATTCCAGTTTAAATGTCTTTAAATGCATTCTGAAACACAAGTTATCAATTATTTTGATGTAAATAGTGATAATAAATTAATATTTCCTAAGTATCGTCAACTTCCGCCATTAAAAAGGGGGGCGTGGCCAACCCCATGGCGAAATTAGGTTGAGCGAGCTGCATAACCTGCTGCGAACGCGTAGAAACATGGCGTCTCTCGTAAGACACTTATCCAAATGGAACGGAACTCAAATATATATCGAAAGTACTAATTTAATAATAAATAGACACACACATCGGAAAATTAAAAACTAGGATTTTTTGGCGCCGATTGCGAATTCCCATACACAAAAAGTAGTAGTCCACCTTGACTTACCGAAGTATCTACCATTAGTACCAAAATCCGGAATCCGGGAGAAACCGGAATCCGGATTATTCCGGAATCCGGATCCGGCGGATTTCGCATAAGAAAATCCGGATCCGGTTGGAAAAAACGGATCCGGCACACCCCTACTAGATACCTCTTATCTAACTGGATCATTCAGTAGTGCTTGATATCTCTTATCAAAGATGATCATTCAGTTGTGCTTGATATCTCTTATCAAAGATGATCAATCAGTTGTGCTTGATCTCTCTTATCAAAGGGGATCATTCAGTTGTGCTAGATACCTCTTATCTAACTGGATTATTCAGTTGTGCTTGATCTCTCTTATCAAAGGGGATCATTCAGTTGTGCTAGATACCTCTTATCTAACTGGATCATTCAGTTGTGCTAGATACCTCTTTTCAAAGGGGATCATTCAGTTGTGCTAGATACCTCTTTTCAAAGGGGATCATTCAGTTGTGCTAGATACCTCTTATCTAACTGTATTATTCAGTTGTGCTTGATATTTTATTATGATAAGATGGGATTAGATGCTTTTTATTTATCATAATACATAGAAACTTGTTTTGATAACATTGCTCATTTCAATCTTGAAAGTGTTTGACTAGTTGTTTTTTGTTTTTGTATTTTGCATGGTCTGTGTTGGTCTGTACCAAGGCTTTAGGTGAACCATTGTGTTGTCAGATTTTTCAAGGCATTAGTCAAGAGTTGTGTGTTCAGTTGTGAGGTGTATTGGTGCTTGAGTGTGTGTTGGAACTTCAAACAAAATATTGTTGATTTTTTGTTTGGCTTTTTTTTTTCTCCTCAAGATCATGGATAATGCAGGTAACAAATGTAATTGAGTCAACTGAATTGTGGTGCCCTGAATATTAGAATTATTCTTTCTACATTCTATCATTTAATTTAAATTTTAACCTTTCAAAATATTGAAATGAGTTACAAACAATTAATTTTAAAAAGTAACAAATGTAATTGAGTCAACTGAATTGTGGTGCCCTGAATATTAGAATTATTCTTTCTACATTCTATCAACATTTAATTTAAATTTTAACCTTTAAAAATATTGAAATGAGTTACAAAACAATCAATATTAAAATGTAAAATAAATAAAAGGCCACTTCCATTACAGTTTGCTTTGTATTTCTACGATGTCCTGGCCAAGCAGACGATCCCGTCCGAGATGAAAGCAAATCTTTCGAAAGTACCTGAAGATTTTGTTGGCAGGTAAGAATTAAAGCAGACAGATAAGCTGACAGGGAAATCAACACTTGTATCAAAATCAAAAGTAACTTAATGCCTAAAACTTATCTTTTGGATTCTTTTCTTTTTTTTTTTTTTTTTTGGTGGGTTATAGAATGGGACCATATTCAGCTTTTACAGGACAATCTCATATTCAGCTTTTACAGGGCAATCACATATTCAGCTTTTACAGGACAATCTCATATTCAGCTTTTACAGGACAATCACATATTCACCTTTTACAGGACAATCACATATTCAGCTTTTACAGGTCCAGGACAATCACATATTCACCTTTTACAGGACAATCACATATTCAGCTTTTACAGGACAATCACATATTCAGCTTTTACAGGTCAATCACATATTCAGCTTTTACAGGACAAACACATATTCAGCTTTTACAGGTCAATCACATATTCAGCTTTTACAGGACAATCACGTATTCAGCTTTTACAGGACAATCACGTATTCAGCTTTTACAGGACAATCACATATTCAGCTTTTACAGGACAATCACATATTCAGTTTTTACAGGTCAATTGCATTACTCCTTTGATTAATTTATCATTTCTCATATTTGCCAACATCAGACCTAATCCTATAGACAGTTGATAAAATACTTATTAAATAATAAGATAAGATAAGATTCTTTTATTCGTCCAAACAAATGAAAATGTTTTTTTGGTTGCATTGTACATTTTCAGCACATAAATAAAACAATTTGAACACAAGATATCTACATTAAATTATTTCACTAGTGAAAAAAACAGCCATTCAGTGAATTCTCTTAGACATATCAGGGACTTATTAGTTCTCATCAAGATTTGTGACTTCAGGGGGAGCACGCTGGTAAATTATTACAGATTAGGGAACAAAAGAATTTTTATATATTTCAGTCCTCGCCCTGAGAATTCATCCCGAACTAGCCAATCCTAAGTATCTGTGATGAAGAGGGTGGGTCATCCAAAATTTGTTTAGTTTTATATCTTTCTTAAAATAGTTCAAATGAGAAGGATGTTTAGTTGGTGTTATGTTCCTAGCTTTCTTGATTAGTCGGTTTATGCTCTGTTTAATATCAGACGATGAATTCCCACACCAGCAGGTATTATTGAAATTAAGTAGGTTTCCAATGGTTGCACTGTAGAATAAGTTAATGACTTGTTTGTTTACGCCCAAATTGTACAGTTTTTTGAGGTAAAACAGTCTTTGGTTGATTTTCTAATACAGCATTTGGCCGCGCTCATGCCATGTTGGCTTATTATTAATGGTGACACCTAAGTACTTATATGCCTCTACTTTCTCTGCACTTTGATTTTTTTATGTTGATTTCTGTAATCTGGTGTTCCCCCTCCTGAAATCAACAACCATTTCCTTTGTCTATAAGACATTCAGCTGGAGAAAATTTTCATCGCACCAATTGATAAAGCTTGTAATTAAGTTACTGTATAAGCCCTCTCCCTCAGATGATAAGCCAACGATGGTGGTACCATCAGCAAATTTTAAGATAAATGGCAAATCCATGTTGTAGAAGGATTTTCTCAATATTATTGTGTTTCAGGAGAAACAATTTATAAATTATTTTACCAAAATAGAACAAAAATTATCTCCCTTGCCATTTCTAAGACTTTTTCTCCTGTCCAAAGCACCCAAAATTTCACTGAGTTTATTAGTATTATTTTATTGTTCGTAATTTGTTTGTGTGAAGATATGACCCAGGCTCGATTTGACCTGTGCTGTATTTTATTTAAAGTGAGGGAGAGTTGCTCAATTCGTCAGCCTCACTCTCTTATCCTCTCCAATTTGATCCAGTGGTCAGACCTTGTCAAAATGACTGGGAGAAATTGAACAATGATAATGTCATTTTTCAAACCTGATTTATATCTCAATGAAATGGATAAAATAAATTTTCACCATTGATGAAAAATTAAATTTTGCAATATCAATATCTATTCATATTTCATACTGGAAGTGCCGAAGAAAACTTGGAAGACTGAGATGTATTGCACGAACACTGCTGCACGTGTCACCTTGAGTTTGTGGCTGAGATTTGGTTCATGAAATTTATGGGCAAACTTATCGATATAGAAACATGCTGTAGAAATAATGATACAATAGGGACATCAATTTTATTTGATTTTGATGCCCATAATGTTCTGAACAATGTCCCTATTGAATAAATATGAAATAAGAGATAAGAAAACTGGTCAAACATAATTTTGTAACCATACAAAAAATTGATTTGTAAACACTTTCCTAAAATCTTCAAAATATGTTCAAAAAAATTTAAGATATTTAGGACCAAGGTAGAAGTGCTTTAGATTCAACTTATGTTTTTGAACTACTTCTGTTTGTGTTAACTACTTATGTCTGTGTGAACAACTTTTGTATGTTTGTGAACCACTTATCTTTCTAGGTGAACCACTTATAATTGTAATTTACAAAATAAGGAATCCTGGTGTTTATAATCTGATGAAAACGTACACAATCTTTTAAAAGATTTGCAAAACACAAACAAAAAAAAAACATTAGAAATAGATTTGAAAACGTTAAGTGGGAGACAAGAAAAACAAAGCTCAGTAGAATTCATTTAGTTTTCATTTAATTTTCTTATTTTACATTTCATTATGCCCATTAAGAATTTTTAAACAATTACGTACAGCATTTACATGGTGTTTATTTCAATGATTAGGTCTAGTGATGTGCGGAGTGATTGGGTCTAGGAATGTGCGGAGTGATTGGGTCTAGTGATGTGCGGAGTGATTGGGTCTCGTGATGTGCGGAGTGATTGGGTCTGGAGATGTGCGGAGTGATTGGGACTGGGGATGTGCAGAGTGATTGGGACTAGGGATGTGCGGAGTGATTGGGACTGGGGATGTGCGGAGTGATTGGGACTGGGGATGTGCGGAGTGATTGGGACTGGGGATGTGCGGAGTGATTGGGTCTGGGGATGTGCGGAGTGATTGGGTCTGGGGATGTGCGGAGTGATTGGGTCTGGGGATGTGCGGAGTGATTGGGTCTGGGGATGTGCGGAGTGATTGGGTCGGGGGATGTGCGGAGTGATTGGGTCGGGGGATGTGCGGAGTGATTGGGACTGGGGATGTGCGGAGTGATTGGGACTGGGGATGTGCGGAGTGATTGGGACTGGGGATGTGCGGAGAGATTGGGACTGGGGATGTGCGGAGTGATTGGGACTGGGGATGTGCGGAGAGATTGGGACTGGGGATGTGCAGAGAGATTGGGACTGGGGATGTGCGGAGAGATCGGGACTGGGGATGTGCGGAGTGATTGGGACTGGGGAGTGCGGAGTGATTGGGACTGGGGATGTGCGGAGTGATTGGGACTGGGGATGTGCGGAGTGATTGGGACTGGGGATGTGCGGAGTGATTGGGACTGGGGATGTGCGGAGTGATTGGGACTGGGGATGTACGGAGTTATTAGGACTAGTGATATGCAGTCCTTAAAGAGATTACTCATATTAAAGATGGCCAGTGAACTCATTTGGGCTAGTCATACTTAATATAAATTTATTTAAAAAGTGTGACCCCCACATTTCCCCCACCAGAAGGAGGGACACTAACAGCTTGTTGTTTTTTCCCCACAGAATCCAAGCCTTCCAGAAGAAATCTGATGCCACCAACATTTACCTGGTCCTAGATGCTGAAGGTTTGAGTGGACGTGTGGGGGAGGGGGGCTACCACCACCCCAACAAGTATGCAGAGCCGACCCAGGGAATGGAGACCTACCCACCTATCTATTCATATCCCATGGTAACTGCTTATCTACCCATCTATCTATTCTCATCACATGATAACTACTTATCTACCCACCTATTTATTCATATCACATAACTTATCTACCCACCTATTTATTCATATCACATAACTACTTATCAACCCAACTTTCTATTCACATACATTACTTATCTACACACCTATCTATTCTCATCACATGATAACTACTTATCAACCCACCTATCTATTCACATTACATTACTTATCTACCCACCTATCTATTCACATTACATGGTAACTACTTAGACTTGTAATATAAGAACCTGATAGAATTCATCAATTAGCTTTCTGTAACAGTCACTGAACTTCTGTAATCATCAAGGTGTGCTTTAAATTCGTATCTGCTGATATGGCCAAAGCATACGAGTTACAAATGATCACATAGAATTCATTCATTTTTAAATCATATGTTTTTATTTTCCACTTCCAAAATCAAATCCTCTTTAAAATACTTCTACTTGTGTCTGAACCAGGCGTATATTTTCACATATCTCAAAGTGAATGTTAAATCCTCTGGAATGCTCCTGAACTGAACCAGGCGTATATTTTCACATATCTCAAAGTGAATGTTAAATCCCCTGGAATGCACCTGAAGTTTAAAAAGAAAACAACTATAAAATGTGTTTATTGGAATTGTTTTTCTACAGGAGCGTACGATCAATTCAACACGCTGGCATACCATCATCATGATAATGAACTCCTCCACCGAGTGCACGGACAAGATTCAGTTTATGTTTGAAAAGGCGACTGACAAGGTAAGTGTGTAGGGCTGGCTGCAGTGACATCGCTAGAGCTAGTGCTGCCGGGGAAGTCCAAGATTTCTGCCGCGCCTCCCTTATCACGAAAAAATTCTGCAGTTTGCAGAAATAAGCAGGTCCTAAATATATAAAACAATGTGCCTCTAAAAGCCCACGTCCCCCCCCCCCCAAAGCTCCTACCTCTACCAGCGCCTGGTGTGTAAATCATGTATGGGGCACAGGGATATGAAATGTGTATTGTTTTTGAATGTGTAGTGGAGTGCAATCATGTTTCTCATTGCAAAGGTGTTGCAGGTGCAGGGCGTGCACAAAAAGGAATCAATTAAATACAATTCTCTCTGCACCTCAGGTGTAATGGTGAGTTCAATGGTGCGCAAAATAAAATTATCTGTTGTTTTCTGGGGATTGATCTGACGCCACCAAATCAAGGGGGTTAATCAAGCAACTAACCCCAGAAAGTCATCACACAGTTATTCTCACACCTATTGTGAAAAACTGGGTTGGTTGTGGTAATATAAGTTAAACACTATAAAACATTGACTATAAAACTGTTCAAAATTGACTGACTACGGCTGTTGAAAAAATAAGTGTTTTGAGTGGACAGGATACGCTCTTTATAGGCTCCTGAGCACAGCTGGTATGAGAGTATCTGGAAAAAATTCCAGCAAGGTCAAAGTTTTATCTTAATCCGGGGCCCAATGCTTAAAATTCATAGGGAAAACAAGTTTAGTTTAATGAAACATTTGATTTGAGTGGTAACCGTTTGTTTCTTTATTCTATCCCAGAAGCCCCAGTGAAACATTTGATTGTTGTGGTAACCGTTTGTTTCTCTATTCTATCCCAGAAGCCCTAGTGAAATATTTGATTGTTGTGGTAACCGTTTGTTTCTCTATTCTATCCCAGAAGCCCTAGTGAAATATTTGATTGTTGTGGTAACCGTTTGTTTCTCAGTTCTATTCCAGAAGCCCTAGTGAAACATTTGATTGTTGTGGTAACCGTTTGTTTCTCTGTTCTATCCCAGAAGCCCCAGTGAAACATTTGATTGTTGTGGTAACTGTTTGTTTCTCTGTTCTATCCCAGAAGCCCCAATGGAACATTTGATTGTTGTGGTAACCGTTTGTTTCTCTGTTCTATCCCAGAAGCCCCAAACCTCTTACTTCATCATACGGGTGGATATTAGAATCGCTCTGGTGGTGATATTTGAGAGCAAGAAGAACGAGAGGGACTCCACCGTCAACACGTTCATGACAGACTTGGCCTCACAGCTGAGATGTCAAACTGTCATGGCAGGCCTGAAAAACTTTGCCAGATCCTAGAGATGTTTGCGAGTGTGATGTCATTATTGTGTGGGATTTTGTGTGTGTGGGATGTCATGTGCAACTGGAATGTCATGTGAATGGGGGGATGGCATATGGGGGGGGATTTCATATATATGAGAATGGCATCTTTTTAGGGATGTCATTTAAGTCAGGGAATGGCATGTGTGTGTGGGGCCTGTCATTTATGGTAGAGTTGTTGATGGTTGATGGCATGTTTTTAGGGATGTCATTTGAGTCAGGGAATGGCATGTGTGTGTGAGGCATGTCATGTATGGTAGAGTTGTTGATGGTTGATGGCATGTATTTAAGGGGTGTTATTTGTGTGAAAGTTTTGTGTGGTGAAGATAATTCTTTTTTATTTTTGCCATTTCCTACGTGAGAAGAGTTTGTGAACTCAACACAGATTTACGGGTATAGTTCCTCAATGCTGTCACTTGTAAGAATTATTTAAAGCATGATGTGATTTGAAGAATTCATGGCAGTTAACTCTTGTGTCAATGAACTTAGTGTAAGTCATGTTTTTATCATTGTTGCTAGGAAGATTTTCAATTAAAGCAATGCTGTGTACATAATGTATTGTTTTGGTGGTGTTTGAACCTATCGTGACCTCTCTTTGGTGTACACATTCAGTTATATAAACAGATTGAACCTAACAGGACATCTCACTGGTGTACACATTCAGTTATATAAACAGATTGAACCTATCAGGACATCTCACTGGTGTACACATTCAGTTATATAAACAGATTGAACCTATCAGGACATCTCACTGGTGTACACATTCAGTTATATGCACAGTTTGAACCTATCAGAGCCTGGTGTTAGTGCAAAAAATTATGAAATATAAATGTTTGAACCTATGTTGACTACCTGTTAATTTATTAATTAATTGAGTAACGTTAATAATGTTATCATTTCCCCTGTGCCAAACATGGCCATGTAGTATTGAAGGGCTGGAATATCTAGTAAGACAAAAATGATCCATTCCTTCCACTACCAGTGGCAATTAATTCTATTGAAATTGAAAGGTTTTAATTGAACTGTAACTTCTACAGCTAGACATAAGTTGCAAAGATTGTCATACACAGTACATCTACGACTAGACATAAGTTGTAAAGATTGTCATACACAGTACATCTATGACTAGACATAAGTTGTAAAGATTGTCATACACAGTACATCTACGGCTAGACATAAGTTGCGAAGATTGTCATACACAGTACATCCATGACTAGACATAAGTTGTAAAGATTGTCATACACAGTACATCTACAGCTAGACATATGTTTTGAAGATTGTCATACACAGTACCGGTACGTTCCAAGAATAGAAATAAATACATTGTAGTATTGTTTTGTTTTTGTCATATAATTTTGCAAAAAAAAATTGAATTGATCAATTTAGTCCATCCAGAGTTAATTGATTCTCCTTATTTTTACATGGGAAAAGGTGGGACGCTTCCTTGTTTCTTTTCTTTAAATTTCTTTTTTTCTATTTAAACTATTTGAGGGCGTAGCGTTCTCAATTGCTAGATAATATTATAAATTATGATTTAAGCTGACTTTCCTTGATTAAACATTGAGGCTGTTTATTAAAAAAGGTAATATTCAGGTATAATTCATTGACTAGCTAACCCATTAGCATAACAGATGTTTTCAATTTTATGCATTGAAAATTGTAGTTCTCAATCAACGTGCATGTATTGTTAGCACAATGTGTTAGTGGGCTTAAAGTGTGTTAAGGGGCTTTAAGTGTGTCAATAGAATTCTTTTAAAGGGGACACAATTGCATATGTTGAAAATGCAACGCTGTTTCAAAGGATGTCTCTTTTGCCAACAGTTGCAGACATACAGACCCTGTAGAAATATTTAGAGAGAGAATTAAGAGATTTCATGATTTGTTATTTTTATGTGTATATAAAATCAATGACTTGTTTTATAAAAGAAGTTGTACAGAAAACAAAATATGATGTGCTGCTATCAAAGATATTTATTGCTTTTATTTTAACTCCAAGATAGTAGCCTAAAAGCTTCTAAAAATTTGCCCGATTTTTTTTTTAGTGAGAGTCATATTTCCGGGTTGTTTTTTTGTTGGTTTTGTTGTGTGTGTGTGTACTTGTTTCGTAAATATGGCCGCAAAGTTTGCCGCTTCACGAATTCATCATCTACGCACACAAAAGCAACAAATAATTTATCGATATATATTATAAATTAATTATTGGAGACTTATTTTGACTATGTTATAACTTTAATCAAACACAGAATGGACTGACGTCACATTGTCTAATTGTACTGTTGTACGACAGTCCTTCTGGGCAGCGGTAAATCTCCTGTTTGTATTCCCCACGATTCAGCGTGCACAGCTTGTACCAGCGACAGTTTCGCGTATCCCTGTGGGAGCCTGTACCCAGACTTGCGCACTCTGTCGAGGGATACACACTTCCTGGCAAACGGGGAGGCACTGGGGGAGATATTCATTACCATTTATTCATAACTGGCACAAACAAACAAAATGAAGGCTCTCTTCTTAATTTAAATATTTTAGACTTCAGCTAATTAACAATGATAATTTTTATGAACTAAGACTTGGCACACCTTTCTTCAGGTGAGTTTAAAAAAAAGTGCAAAGAGTGTTGAAATGTACCGGGATGCAAAAGCACAGTCTAAAATTGCAAGAATATTCCAATTTTTTTTCCTTTGGTGACAATTAATTTTTATCTCCCTATAAAAAGTGTCAAAGAACCCTTTAATGGGGACGCAATAGCACCCCCGGTACTGGGAAAATGCAACATTGATACTAATGTATTACATTGACTTTTTGGGACCGAGGTACTGCTCTTTTATGGCCCCGGCAAGTACGCCGTCTCTGCTGGGCTGTGCAGCAAATCAGACTGTCAACGTGGTTGGCTGGGCGCACCCCAGCCACACCAGTCGTTAGCGTCGGGCACTCGGCTAGTAGGTGCTCGACCGTCTCCGGCCCCTGTCCACAGTGACCGCAGCTCGGGTCCCGAAGTGGGTGCAACCTATTTAGATAGCTACGGGTTGGGAAACTGATACAAAGGGTTGTATCTCTTAAGTCTAAGTTCAAAACAGACATACGAAGGAAACGATGTTATTGGAATAAACGTGTTATCAATACAGCCCAATATTTTATTATGCAATCGCCGCGTCTTTAAACTTTAAAACAACAGTTATGAAACAGATATGAAACAAATTGGTTTTGCCAAGAAAATACTCTCTGATCCTCTCAAATGAGGCGTGTCCAGTGCGCTTGCCTCGTGTTGTTCCTACAGTGATAAAAATAGACTGATTACTGTGACGTAGAAATGTGTACGCCTCCTGTCTACGTTTCCGCATATCCTCCGCAATAGTTGACAGTCGCACGGACGCCCCCACCCCCCTCGTTAATCTTAAACAGGGAAAGAGCACCTACCCCATGGCTCAAAAACTATTGTTGAACACTAACCGTTAGTTCAGCAGACGTTTGGTGTGAAGTGGTGAGTACACATAACGTTACCTCTTTGAGAGACAGGTAATGACCTGCCTGACCTGTCCATGGGTCGGATGACGTCATTGATGGTTCTCAGCAAGGGGTACGTGCCACCGCCGCAGTGTCCGTTGAAGTCGTCCAACTCTACTGACCACACGAAGGCCCCGGCCAGGCCGTAGCCGTTGATCATACGGTCAGCCTGTGGGGTGAGCAAATCAGACGCTATTTATTAGATCAAATTTTGTTGGGCACAATGAGACACTATTTATTAGATCAAACTTTGTTGGGCACAAATGAGACACTATTTATTAGATCAAACTTTGTTGGGCACAATGAGACACTATTTATTAGATCAAACTTTGTTGGGCACAATGAGACACTATTTATTAGATCAAACTTTGTTGGGCACAATGAGACACTATTTATTAGATCAAACTTTGTTGGGCACAAATGAGACACTATTTATTAGATCAAACTTTGTTGGGCACAATGAGACACTATTTATTAGATCAAACTTTGTTGGGCACAATGAGACACTATTTATTAGATCAAACTTTGTTGGGCACAATGAGACACTATTTATTAGATCAAACTTTGTTGGGCACAATGAGACACTATTTATTAGATCAAACTTTGTTGGGCACAATGAGACACTATTTATTAGATCAAACTTTGTTGGGCACAATGAGACACTATTTATTAGATCAAACTTTGTTGGGCACAATGAGACACTATTTATTAGATCAAACTTTGTTGGGCACAATGAGACACTATTTATTAGATCAAACTTTGTTGGGCACAATGAGACACTATTTATTAGATCAAACTTTGTTGGGCACAATGAGACACTATTTATTAGATCAAACTTTGTTGGGCACAATGAGACACTATTTATTAGATCAAACTTTGTTGGGCACAATGAGACACTATTTATTAGATCAAACTTTGTTGGGCACAATGAGACACTATTTATTAGATCAAACTTTGTTGGGCACAATGAGACACTATTTATTAGATCAAACTTTGTTGGGCACAATGAGACACTATTTATTAGATCAAACTTTGTTGGGCACAATGAGACACTATTTATTAGATCAAACTTTGTTGGGCACAATGAGACACTATTTATTAGATCAAACTTTGTTGGGCACAATGAGACACTATTTATTAGATCAAACTTTGTTGGGCACAATGAGACACTATTTATTAGATCAAACTTTGTTGGGCACAATGAGACACTATTTATTAGATCAAACTTTGTTGGGCACAATAAGAAACTATTTATTAGATCAAACTTTGTTGGGCACAAATGAGGCACTATTTATTAGATCAAACTTTGTTGGGGCACAATGAGACACTATTTATTAGATCAAACTTTGTTGGGGCACATATTTCAAATGAGACACTATTTATTAGATCAAACTTTGTTGGGGCACATATTTCAAATGAGACTATTTATTAGATCAAACTTTGTTGGTGCACATATTTTAAATGAGACTATTTATTAGATCAAACTTTGTTGGGGCACATATTTCAAATGAGACTATTTATTAGATCAAACTTTGTTGGGGCACATATTTCAAATGAGACACTATTTATTAGATCAAACTTTGTTGGGGCAAACATTTCAAATGAGACACTATTTATTAGATCAAACTTTGTTGGGGCAAACATTTCAAATGAGACACTATTTATTAGATCAAACTTTGTTGGGGCAAACATTTCAAATGAGACACTATTTATTAGATCAAACTTTGTTGGGGCAAACATTTCAAATGAGACACTATTTATTAGATCAAACTTTGTTGGGGCAAACATTTCAAATGAGACACTATTTATTAGATCAAACTTTGTTGGGGCAAACATTTCAAATGAGACACTATTTATTAGATCAAACTTTGTTGGGGCAAACATTTCAAATGAGACACTATTTATTAGATCAAACTTTGTTAGGGCAAACATTTCAAATGAGACACTATTTATTAGATCAAACTTTGTTGGGGCACATATTTCAAATGAGACACTATTTATTAGATCAAACTTTGTTGGGGCAAACATTTCAAATGAGACACTATTTATTAGATCAAACTTTGTTGGGGCAAACATTTCAAATGAGACACTATTTATTAGATCAAACTTTGTTGGGGCAAACATTTCAAATGAGACACTATTTATTAGATCAAACTTTGTTGGGGCAAACATTTCAAATGAGACACTATTTATTAGATCAAACTTTGTTGGGGCAAACATTTCAAATGAGACACTATTTATTAGATCAAACTTTGTTGGGGCACATATTTCAAATGAGACACTATTTATTAGATCAAACTTTGTTGGGGCACATATTTCAAATGAGAATATTTATTAGATCAAACTTTGTTTGGGCACATATTTCAAATGAGACACTATTTATTAGATCAAACTTTGTTGGGCACAAATGAGACACTATTTATTAGATCAAACTTTGTTGGGCACAATGAGACACTATTTATTAGATCAAACTTTGTTGGGCACAATGAGACACTATTTATTAGATCAAACTTTGTTGGGCACAATGAGACACTATTTATTAGATCAAACTTTGTTGGGCACAATGAGACACTATTTATTAGATCAAACTTTGTTGGGCACAATAAGAAACTATTTATTAGATCAAACTTTGTTGGGCACAAATGAGGCACTATTTATTAGATCAAACTTTGTTGGGGCACATATTTCAAATGAGACTATTTATTAGATCAAACTTTTTTGGGGCACATATTTTAAATGAGACTATTTATTAGATCAAACTTTGTTGGGGCACATATTTCAAATGAGACACTGTTTATTAGATCAAACTTTGTTGGGGCAAACATTTCAAATGAGACACTATTTATTAGATCAAACTTTGTTGGGGCACATATTTCAAATGAGACACTATTTATTAGATCAAACATTGTTAGGGCAAACATTTCAAATGAGACACTATTTATTAGATCAAACTTTGTTGGGGCAAACATTTCAAATGAGACACTATTTATTAGATCAAACTTTGTTGGGGCAAACATTTCAAAACTCTGTGATAAATATAGATCAAACTTTGTTGGGGCAAACATTTCAAATGAGACACTATTTATTAGATCAAACTTTGTTGGGGCAAACATTTCAAATGAGACACTATTTATTAGATCAAACTTTGTTGGGGCACATATTTCAAATGAGACACTATTTATTAGATCAAACTTTGTTGGGGCAAACATTTCAAATGAGACACTATTTATTAGATCAAATTTTGTTGGGGCACATATTTCAAATGAGACACTATTTATTAGATCAAACTTTGTTGGGGCAAACATTTCAAATGAGACACTATTTATTAGATCAAACTTTGTTGGGGCAAACATTTCAAATGAGACACTATTTAATAGTTATATTTGTTGGTGTTTAAATCATACGTATTTTCTATTATTTCTTTCTTTCTTGATTTCTCTCTCTCTCTCTCTGTCGTGCGCGCACTTTCCCTTACCCTTTCTTTCTCTTTTTCCCCTTCTCTCTCTCTCTCTCTCTTCTCTTTATCTCAATATCCATCTTTCCTCTTTATTTCTCTCTCTCACGCTTTCTCTATCTCAATATCTGTCTTTTCTCTGTATTTCTCACTCGCTTTTTCCCTCTATAGCAATACACGTCATTTCTATTTCTCTCTATCTTAATATTTTTTTCTCTTCCTCTCTCTTTATCCCTCTATTACTCATACTCTCTTTCTTTCTATCCCTCTGTCCTTCTCTTACACTAATATTATATGTAGCCGCCTGACTGAAATGTTTAAAACACATTGTCTTTTTTCTTTTTTGGTGCTGTTTTTTTATTTAAACCAACACAACACAAGAGAACATAAACATAATACCATTACATACCATAACATAACGGTAACATAACATATCGGTAACATAACATAACAGTAACATACCGATAACATATCGATAACATAACATATCGGTAACATAACGATAACATAACGGTAACATACCGATAACATAACGGTAACATAACATACCGGTAAGATACCATAACATAAATGACATTAAAAACGAAGTGATGCTTGAAAGTTTGCCCGATTCTTGATTTATTTATCTTACATTGTTGCTTTCATATAATATAAAGTAAAGGGCTACTTGTTGGGCTAGTAAGCTTGGATAGGCCCTATGTCATAAAAATGTTCACATTTTTTTTATTTGTAAATAAAAAAACACATTGAGAATTTCAGAAAAAAAAACTTGAAGAGATGACGACGCAGACCTAAACACTGCATCACAGCTGCACAGACGACAAGGAACCTCCATTTAATGAAGTATTATTTTCATCTCTTCTGTTTTAAATTTAAAGATGTCACCGACCTTGTCTGCTTGCGGGCAGTTTTAACCTATTTGTCATCCGGTGTTTTTATGTGAAATGAAATACTTTTCCGCCATTTTGTCCACTTACTTCAGTTTCTCTCTAAATTTGAAATGTTGACCAGCAGACGTGACAATTACACCGTAGATGCCACGCGCAAGTGTAATAGATTATCCAAGCGCGTGAGAAACAGGTTCCGGGGTCAAAGGTTGTGGTGTTTATGTTCCTCGCGCCGTCTTGTGTGAGGTCAAGGTAAAGTGAAAGGTTGGTCAAGGAATGCATGTACCGTACTGAAATTACATTTTTTTAAAGACTTCCGCTATTTGTTATGTCTGAATGCACCAGGTTATTTTTTTTTTTTTTGTAGTTTGATTTTTTTATTTTAAAAAAAATATGGATATAATCAAATTACTTTGAATTAATAATAATAATTATATGCTTTTGTAGCACAGGTGTTAAAAACTATTGTATGTTAGTCAATTTGTTAGATGTTAAATAGGTGCGTTGTAGGTTGGCAACTGGCGAGAAAGTAGGAGTGATGTTGTACACAAGCCGAGTCCACACTCTTCGAAACGTACACATACCAGAAATAAGCCATGGTGGGGGAAATGCGCGAAATCCCACCTAGCAAAGCTACCTGACAAAACACGCATGCAAGCAACGCACTTAAAAAGAATCCCAATCTTGGTTAACTTCTGGGAATTTTATTTTGTGCGCCTATGAATGAACTGCTCTATGAATGAACCGCTTTTAGAATAAATTGCTAAAACTGAGCTGCTTTATGAATGAACTGCTCATTGAATGAACTGCTCTATGAATGAACCGCTTTTAGAATAAATTGCTAAAACTGAGCTGCTTTATGAATGAACTGCTCATTGAATGAACTGCTCTATGAATGAACTGCTCTATGAATGAACCGCTTTTAGAATAAATTGCTAAAACTGAGCTGCTTTATGAATGAACTGCTCATTGAATGAACTGCTTTATGAATGAACTGCTCTATGAATGAGCTTCTTTATGAATCAACTGCTCAATGAATGAACTGCTCAAGGAATTAACCGCTTTTTGAATAAATTGCTAAAATTGAGCTGCTTTATGAATGAACTGCTCATTGAATGAACTGCTCTATGAATGAACTGCTCTATGAATGAGCTTCTTTATGAATCAACTGCTCGATGAATGAACTGCGCTATGAATGAACTGCTCTATGAATGAACTGCTCTATGAATGAGCTTCTTTGTGAATCAACTGCTCAATGAATCAACTGCTTAATGAATCAACTGCTCAATGAATGAACTGCACTATGAATGAACTGCTCTATGAATGAGCTTCTTTATGAATCAACTGCTCAATGAATGAGCTGCTCAATGAATGAACTGCGCTATGAATGAACTGCTCTATGAATGAGCTTCTTTATGAATCAACTGCTCTATGAATGAACTGCTCTAACTGAACTGACAAAATTTAGAGGATTTTAGATTTCGATGTTCCCACTCTTTTAAGCTTTTAAGTAACAAAAAACTCAACAAATTGAGTCCAAAATTTCAAGGGACTTAATATAATTTAACCACTGTTAAAAATTTTTTACTTCTTCACTCCCTTGCGGCGGAGATTATCCATTCGGGAATTACAATTCTACATGATTCTGATACATTGACACTAGACAGTAAATTAATATTCTAGCTAATTCTGATTGACAACAGACTGGGAATTAATATTCTAGCTAATTCTGATTGACAACAGACTGGGAATTAATATTCTAGCTAATTCTGATTGACAACAGACTGGGAATTAATATTCTAGCTAATTCTGATTGACAACAGACTGGGAATTAATATTCTAGCTAATTCTGATTGACAACAGACTGGGAATTAATATTCTAGCTAATTCTGATTGACAACAGACTGGGAATTAATATTCTAGCTAATTCTGATTGACAACAGACTGGGAATTAATATTCTAGCTAATTCTGATTGACAACAGACTGGGAATTAATATTCTAGCTAATTCTGATTGACAACAGACTGGGAATTAATATTCTAGCTAATTCTGATTGACAACAGACTGGGAATTAATATTCTAGCTAATTCTGATTGACAACAGACTGGGAATTAATATTCTAGCTAATTCTGATTGACAACAGACTGGGAATTAATATTCTAGCTAATTCTGATTGACAACAGACTGGGAATTAATATTCTAGCTAATTCTGATTGACAACAGACTGGGAATTAATATTCTAGCTAATTCTGATTGACAACATGCTGGGAATTAACTTAAGCTCACGACTAATACCGTGACTTTTAAATCAACAATAATTATCGAACTTCAACCAATAAATGTTCATTTAATACACTCGCTTTCTGTTCCAATTTGGTCATGGTTCTTGTTCTAGTTCTAGGTCGCGCGAAGATTCCTATTTTAAACATTCAAAAATGTTTAAAACTTTAATTGATTGGCTTTGTCATTGTGGTTGGACTTCTTTGTAGAATTTGTTCGTGGTAGTAGAGTGGAAAAAAACGGACCCCCCCCCCTTTAAAAAAAACAGGTGGCATAGGACGACACTGTCGAACCCCCCACCCCAAAAATCAAATAAAAAACACAATTTACCCCCCCCCCCCTTTTTACAGCTATATTTTTCCTTTTTTTTTATTTCTATCAAAATTGACCTGACCTTTATCCTGATGCTGTTGACGTCGTCATAGCCCACCCACTGGTCACCACGGGTGGCATAGGGCACCTGCTGGTCAGCTATCCAGTAATTCGTCCATCCGTTCCGCTGGAGATTCTCACAGATCTTTTGAAAAGAAAAAAGAAAAGAAGAAAAAGAATGACACTATGAAGACGAAGAACGCGTGCACTTAGATGTGAGTGGCGGTGGTGCTTCTTAGAAGTCAACACTTCACAAATGGTGGCCACATCATGAACACGTTTCCAATCATCGAGGCCGTTAAAGCTCCACCCCACCCCCACCCCTGGGGCCAGCCACACCCTCCGCACTCCCTTTCCTACCCGAGTGACGCCACTATGTTCAGTCTTGGTCCTCTCCATGTGTTACCAATGTGTGCTCTAAGCAGAGCCGCCGAGTGACTTTTGGAGGCACCCCGGCCCCGCCCGCGACTTTTTGTTTTTCAGCCCCCCTCCCCCCCCCCCCCCCCCAATTCCTTGATTTTATTAATTGTTCTTTTTTTCACACTACAACTTTGGTCCCTTTAAATATTCGAGGCCCCCTGCAGCCACGGGGGTTGCAAGGGGGGGGGGGTCTAAGCTACCACCCAAGGCTCTAGGTTAGTGCTGCTTCTTGACTAAATGCCAGCCGGGGGTGGTCCCCACTTTCACCCCCTACCAGTCACGCCACTGCCCTTAGTTGGCAGCAGTTTTCCTCAGTGTCTAGAGGTTACCTCATCATGACATTATGGATTCCGTCTTAAAACGGGGGCCTGAAAAGGTCGAGAGTACAAGTCACGTGACGTGAATTCATTAACTTTAGTCGCAGAACGCCCACCTTCCCACTCTGCTGTCTGCTGCTGCAGGGCTGTTTAGCTGTTTACATTGAGGCTGGACGTTCTATTAATACTTCAGATATACAAATATGTTGAAAGTTAGATAAACAAACAGTAATGTCCGGCATGTTGGAAGCCGCACTGGCAATTAATTTAAATCAAGGCCCGGGTGTCAACTTTGACGTCGAGGAACAAGACAAAAATCAAGGGGCGCAACTGTGCCACAACAGCTGCGGATTAAAAGGGGGGATACTTTCATTCAATGTTGCCAACTCGTTCAAGCCGGGTCAGATGAGATGACCTTGTAAGATAACATCCCTGTGTGTGTGTGAATGTTGGGGGCGAAAGGGGGCACCATCCCTGTGTGGATGTTGGGGGCGAAAGGGGGCACCATTCCTGTGTGGATGTTGGGGCGAAAGGGGGCACCATTCCTGTGTGGATGTTGGGGCGAAAGGGGGCACCGTTTCTGTGTGGATGTTGGGGCGAAAGGGGGCACCATTCCTGTGTGGATGTTGGGTCGAAATGGGCCACCATTCCTGTGTGGATATTGGGTTAAAGGGAGACCATTTCTGGGTGGACGTTCTGTTACATCATTATCAACACGAAAGGATGATACTCTTTTCTGTGTTATTGTGAAAGCAGATTCAAACAAAAATTTGGAGCCCTTCATATTCAAAGACCCACCTCTGACTTATTCAGAGACCCGCCTCTGAACATCCACTGTGTCTCACCACCATTTACACAACCTGTATTTGAATTGTTTTTTTAAAAAAAAATAGGTTTAAAACTATTTGAATTATTTTAACTCACATCTAGGATAAGGATTAAAAATATTTGACTAGTTTAACAGACCACTAGATTTAAGGTTATTTGACCTGTTTTAACTAACCACTAGGTCGAAAACAATGTGCGTGCGTCGTTATTTGACCTGTTTTAACTAACCACTAGGTCGAAAACAATGTGCGTGCGTCGTTATTTGACCTGTTTTAACTAACCACTAGGTCGAAAACAATGTGCGTGCGTCGTTATTTGACCTGTTTTAACTAACCACTAGGTCGAAAACAATGTGCGTGCGTCG
>CAXITT010000265.1:436281-449294 GCA_964033795.1 Lymnaea stagnalis
AGACGGGTGCTCTATAGAGATAAAGAGAAAGAAAGAGAGAGAGAGAGAGAGAGAGAGAGAAAGAAAGAGAGAGAGAGAGAGAGCGAGGCTGAGAAAGAAAGAAAGAGAGAGAGAGAGAGAGAGCGAGACTGAGAAAGAAAGAAAGAGAGAGAGAGAGCGAGACTGAGAAAGAAAGAAAGAGAGAGAAAGAGAAGGATTCAGTAATTATTTGTTTGGCGATTTGAACTTCTCCACTAGCAGGAAGTATCACCAAGTTATTTCTGAGCCTGTATTTCTGAGCCTGAGTCTTTGGGCCTGTATCTCTGAGCCTGTATCTCTGAGCCTGTATCTCTGGACCTCTGGACCTCTATCTCTGGGCCTGTATCTCTGGGTCTGTATCTCTGGGCCTGTATCTCTGGGCCTGTATCTCTGAGCCTCTATCTCTGAACCTCTATCTCTGGGCCTGTATCTCTGGGCCTGTATCTCTGGCCTGTGTCTCTGGCTCTGTATCTCTGGACCTGTATCTCTGGGCCTGTATCTTTGAGCCTCTATCTCTGAGCCTCTATCTCTGAGCTTGTATCTCTGGGCCTGTATCTCTGGGCCTGTATCTCTGGGCCTTTATTTATGGGCGAGTATTTCCCTAATTTTTTTATTTAGTCACATCTTCGATGTAAGCTGAACCTAACAAATCTCCCCTTGTAAGCTGAAACTAACAAATCTCCCCTTGTAACCTGAACCTAACAAATCTCCCCTTGGAAACTTCTAGCAACAAATAATTCCTAAAAGTACTCTGTGTTGGCAATGCAGTCAATCTTTGTCTTAAAATTGTCATTTCTCATATCTTTAAATGTCACAAGTCATACGTCACTTGCAGTGCTGCCGTTTTCAGTCATAAATCACACCCGATGCTAATCTTTCAAGCCGTATGTCTTCTGCAGCGTTGATGGAGGCGAGATTTTCTGAAGTCTTGGCTGAATACAATATTTGCTCATAATATATTCCTGTGCGAGAAGAAAATCACACAATGGTCTCAGTCTGGCCTGTCATAGTTAGCATACAACTTACCGTAAAGATAAATGTTTAGTCACATGACAGGGGTGGACATGACTGAGAAGTAAGGCCCAAGAGTCGCGGACGAGAAGTGACCATTAATTTCGGACTCAGCCTCTCGTGACACTGGGCCACTCATCTTGCTCCAACAGAGGGGAGGTTCTGATGTCTGGGCCAGAATTAACACAGATATATTTTCAACACTTAAATTTATGACCTTGGTCTGATGCGGTGAGTCTCAAATTATTTTAGTGTATAACACACGTTAAGACACATAGGTTGAATCATATTTAAGGCAAAAAATTGAATCACTTTTAAGACACAAAATTGAATCACATGTAAGACACAGAATTGAATTACAGATGAGGCACCAAACTTATCCCAGGTTGGACATTAAATTGGATCACAGTTGAGGCAAAAAATTAAATCGCAGTTGAGACACATAATTGAATCATAGTTAAGACACAAAATTGAATCATAGTTAAGACACAAAATTGAATCACATTTCAGACACAAAATTGAACCATATTTAAGGCCAAAAAAATTGACTCAAATTTAAGACACAAAATTGAATCACATTTAAGACACAAAATCTAATCCCAGGCTGGAAACTAAATTGGATCACAGTTGAGACACAAAATTGAAATTCTTTTAGAATCCACGGTTTGTCAAATGTTTCAGATTTAAAGAACGAGCGAGTAGCAAAAAAAATCTTTAGTTGTCAGACAGCAAGGGGCTGGATGCCCGAGCGGTCTACTAAACTGAGCTCATCGCAAGCTTGTGACTGGAGCTCAACCCCCAGCTAAACTGAGCTCATCGCAAGCTTGTGACTGGAGCTCAACCCCCAGCTAAACTGAGCTCATCGCAAGCTTGTGACTGGAGCTCAACCCCCAGCTAAAGGCTAGACAAGAAAAAAGCACCCAGGGTGGATGGGACCCGTTATCCGTTGACAACTCATCTAAGAGAAGACAAACTCTGAAATCAAACCCGGAGATTGTGTCTCGTACAACCCAATGAAAATTCAGACAACTGCATTACGTCATTACAAGTTTATTCAAGATAACTTTAATTCCCTAACACCACCCCCCCCCCAAATGGATCCCTCGCTACAGGGCACCCCCCAAAAAGGCTTAGGTCAGTCTCTGCTGTATGACCTTTTATATGCAATATTTATATTTATATCGCTCACTCTCTAACTCTGTCTACCTGTCTGTCTGTCTCTCTAAAACTCTAACTAGATGCTCGTTACAAACTAAAGGTAAACAAAGTCACGTGATGAGTGCTTGAGCCACTGAGCCATGTCTTATTTGAGCCTCAGTGGGCACATTTGTGTTGCTGCGAGCCAGATTCAAGCATGGGAGCCATAAATGGGGAACAAGAAGAGCGCGAGCCATTGAAAAGGAAGGCACGAGCCACAATAACGCAATTGGCTCGCGAGACGTGATTTTCCCTCCCCTGCTCGGGAGGTCCAAACGCGACATGTGTCTGAAGGTGACAGGGCTGTGCACCACAGGCTTAAATTCTTTGGTGTCTTCAAGTGCATTTGTTGACAGTAAATAACAATCAATGCATAGGATCAATTTGACATAGTGCAGTTGGATTACTATGACATAGTGCAATTGGATTACTATGACATGTTGCATTTGGATCACTATGACATAGGACAAGTGGATTACTATGACATAGTGCAATTGGATTACTATGACATAGTGCAAGTGGATTACTATGACATAGTGCAATTGGATTACTATGACAAATTGCAAGTGGATTAGTATGACATGGAGCAATTGGATCACTATGACATAGTGCAAGTGGATTACTATGACATAGTGCAGTTGGATTACTATGACAAACTGCAAGTGGATTAGTATGACATGGAGCAATTGGATCACTATGAGATAGTGCAATTGCATTACTATGACAAAGTGAAATTGAATCACTAAGACATAGTGCAAGTGGATCAGTATGACATAGTGCAATTGATGATTTCGGAGTTCCAATAGATTTATTGATATCCCCCCCCCCCAGACTATTGCCTGTTTCTATAAATAAATGTACAGTTATTGTGTACGTTAAAAAAACAGATGTTTGTACATGGCTTCAATTAAGAAAGAAACAGGCTATGAAATATTGCTGGGAGCAGTGGCGACCTGGTAAAAAAAACTTGGGTCCTGGCAAATGACCTGGTCAATTTTTATTAGTTACTAATATCGTAGATATGCTCATTAAGCGTAAACTACATTACATGTAAGAGAACTTCCATTTTAAATGTCTTTATATGTTTACAATTTTATTTTTAATCCATTTATTTGGGACCCGCCAAATTTTTTTAAGACCTCCAAGGGACCCGTCATGTTAAATTTGATGGCGTCGCCACTGGCTGGGAGCAACAGTTTATGTAGACAAGTATGACACCAACATAACATGACAGGGACAGACCGGAAGCCCGACCATACGAAAATAGTTCGACTTATTTTATTTCTGTAGTTCAAGAAGAGAGGCACTGTTGTACTTACCTTCCTGTCCGCCATTTGTCACAGCACGATGTACTGTGATATAAGTTAACCACCAAGAAATTAATGAGCTGTAGTTCTGTCAAGGGAACGGTAACTTAAACCTTCAAATAGAATCAACCAGATTACCACACGTGACAGAGTTAACCTCTTGAGTCCTGTTCTCTACGCTCAACTAACCACACGTGACAGAGTTAACCCTTTGAGTCCTGTTCTCTCGGCACAACTAACCACACGTGACAGAGTTAACCCCTTGAGTCCTGCTCTCTCGGCTCAACTAACCACACGTGACAGAGTTAACCCTTTGAGTCCTGTTCTCTCGGCTCAACTAACCACACGTTACAGAGTTAACCCCTTGAGTCCTGTTCTCTCGGCTCAACTAACCACACGTGACAGAGTTAACCCCTTGAGTCCTGTTCTCTCGGCTCAACTAACCACACGTGACAGAGTTAACCCCTTGAGTCCTGTTCTCTCGGTTCAACTATGTTACCTAAGGCTGATAACTTTGGTGTTGTTGAGTACATATAACTGATCACGTTTAAATGCTTTCACATAAACACTGTACTCCAATACTACTCCAATAATACTCCAATACTACTCCAATATTACTCCAATACTACGACTTTGGGAGCTGGGGGTGGGGGTGAAAATTTGATAGAATCTGTTGTCATCGGGAAGTGGGTCAATTAGCCGTCTGAATATTTTGCCAAGAAAAGCACGAACAAAAGCGAAGTTATTATGAAGGATTTAAAAAAAAAAAATTATTATACATAAACAATTTAATAAACGGCTTTTACTTTTGTCTTAGTATCATTGTGTCTTTAGTATCATTGCTTCTGCTTGTCAGTCAGCGTCAAAAAGGGGGGCTTATTTTGAATGGGGATTGTGGCTAATAACAATAACATTTACAATACAGACGCCCCTCGTCTATCGTCGGCGACAGGCGAACATCCGCTAAGTTGCGACCTTATATTTAATTTGTTATTTATATAATATATTTTAAGGCTTTAAAAACCCTCTCCACACTCTTAAAAATCTTTGGTAATAACGGGAGAGACTGCAATCAGATGAGTTGAAATGAATCACGGGAAACAAAGCAAGGGTAAACCTGAAAAATGACGCAACGAAAAAACGAACGTGTCGGCAAGAAGCCTTCTTCGGCAAACAAACAACAGTAAAAACAAACCCAAAAAAATTAGAAAAATAACACTTAGCTGCAATGCAGTATCCGAGAGGACAACAAGGAGAAGGTGAAATCTTTCCCCACACTCTTCTAAACACTTCCTTTGCTCTTAAACACTTTTAACACGCTTAAACCTACGTCATTTTAACAACATAAAATCTAAACGGCTATCTGTATCTATTAGATATATGCCAGTGATAAATCCGCGATGCAGTCAGGCCGCTAGAAGTTAACCCCGACACGGCGAGGGACGACTGTGTCGGTTCCTTATCATTACTATTCATATTCTTAGTACATTATAAACAATTATTTTAATAATAATTAGAGTTCACATACCAACCAGCCAGGTAGTAAAATAAGAAGACTGCACAATTTATGTTCATTACTATTCATATTCTTAGTACATTATAAACAATTATTTTAATAATAATTAGAGTTCACATACCAACCAGCCAGGTAGTAAAATAAGAAGACTGCACAATTTATGTTCACATCATGATTTTTCAATAATTCAGCTCAATAAATCTTGCAAAATCAGATACAGTCAACTGTCACTGCACTGTTTTTAGTCCAGGGAAATAATATTTATCACCAAAAGTCCCACTTTTCAAAGTGAGACCGTGTCTCAGGGGGAGGAAACCCGGGGACAAAATACTTACAATGTGTCCTCCATCCATGGCCAGTCAAACACAGGATTGACACTATTGATCTGCCGGGATATACGCGGGGTAACTCTTGATGTCTGGTCAAACAACGAGGTTCGACAACTGCAATGAGGTTCGACCACTGCAACGAGGTTCGACAACTCTTCTCTTTCAGTGCACTCAGGTGCGTTTAGGTTTAAATCCACAAACCCATCCCATGTTTCATTTTTCTCACAACAAGTCATATTAAAACAAAACAACACACATTGAAATAGCTTTTAGAAATGTGTAAAATAGCAAGAGCCTTACTTCAACACAGATTTCTTAAAGTAAGGGTATTGATCTTAATCAGTACCGGTAGCCAACAAAGCTACAGTTTTTAATTTTTATTTTTAAAGAAGAAGAAGAAGAAGAAGAAATTCATGTTTAAATACACCAGTATTATTCTTTTTATACAAAACTGCTTTTTTTTTTTTTTACATTTAAATTTGTGCCTATATTTTTTAAGGTTTTTTGAAGAACATTCAGTAATGAATGACTTTCATTTTAGATGACGTGCTGAAATGGATCATGTGTGTCTAAAGTTCTGAAATTCATCATGTAAAAGTTTCATTTTAAACAAAAAAAATTGCCTTTTAAAAGATAAAGTTTTTAATTTTTATTTTTAAAGAAGAAGAAGAAGAAGAAGAAATTCATGTTTAAATACACCAGTATTATTCTTTTTATACAAAACTTCTTTTTTTTTTTTTTACATTTAAATTTGTGCCTATATTTTTTAAGGATTTTTGAAGAACATTCAGTAATGAATGACTTTCATTTTAGATGACGTGCTGAAATGGATCATGTGTGTCTCAAGTTCTGAAATTCATCATGTAAAAGTTTCATTTTAAACACAAAAAATTGCCTTTTGTAGATTATTAGGCCCTATGCACGGTGCCTTCTGTAGGTTAGTAGGCCCTAGGCACACTAAACAATATACTATCACACTAACACACTAAACGATATACTGTCACACTAATACGCTAAACAATATGCCGTCACACTAACACACTAAACAATATACTGTCCCACTAAGACGCTAAACAATTTACTGTCACAATAACACACTAAAAATATATCGTCACACTAACACACTAAACAATATGCCGTCACACTAACACACTAAAAAATATACTGTCACAATAACACACTAAACAATTTACTGTCCCACTAAGACGCTAAACAATTTACTGTCCCACTAAACAATTTACTGTCACACTAAACAATTGACTATCACACTAAACAATTAACTGTCATACTAAACAATTTACAATCACACTAAAAATGTACTGTCACACTAAACAGTTTACAGTCACACTAAACAATTAACTGTCACACTTAACAATTTACTGTCACTCTAAACAATTTTTGTCACACTAAACAATGTACTGTCACACTAAACAATTTACTGTCACACAAAACAATTTACTGTCACACTTAACAATTTACTGTCACACTAAACAATTTACTGTCACATTAAACAATTTACTGTCACACTAAGACACTAAACAATTAACTGTCACACTTAAACAATTTACTGTCCCACTAAGACACTAAACAATTAACTATCACACTAAGACACTAAAAATATACTGTCACACTAAACAATATACGGTCACACTAAATAATATACTGTCACACTAAACAATATACTGTCACACTAAACAATATACTGTCATACTAAACAATTTACTGTCACACTAATACACTAAACAATTTCTTGTCACACTAAGACACTAAACAATATACTGTCATACTAAACAATTAACTGTCACACTAGCACACTAAACAATATAATGTCACACTAAACAATATACTGTCACACTAACACACTGAACAATTAACTGTCACACTAACACACTAAACAATTTACAGTCATACTTACACAGTAAATAGTTTACTGTCACACTACAAATATACTGTCACACTAACACACTAAACAAATTACTTTCACACTAAGACACTAAACAATATACTGTTACACTAAACAATACACTGTCACACTAAACAATATACTGTCACACTAACCAATATACTGTCACACTAAACAATTTACTGTCACACTAAACAATATACTGTCACACTAAACAATATAGTGTCCCACTAAACAATACACTGTCCCACTAAACAATACACTGTCACACTAAACAATATACTGTCACACTAATCAATATACTGTCACACTAAACAATTTACTGTCACACTAAACAATTTACTGTCACACTAAACAATATACTGTCACACTAAACAATATACTGTCACACTAAACAGTATACTGTCACACAAACACACAAAAACCTTTCCACTGAATTAGTTTGTCAACGTTTATTGTTAGGCTTAACACTCAACACTTAACACTCAACACTTAACACTCAACGCACAACACTCAAGACTCAACACTCAACGCTCAACACTGAATGCTCAACACTGAACGCTCAACACTCAACACTGAACGCTCAACACTCAACACTGAACGCTCGTGTTAGAGCCTGCCAGCATGTGAAACATAAAACATTATTCTGAGATTCACTTCTAAGGTTTAACAAGGTCCCTAATTTACATCATCTGTTGGGTGACGCCTGTGCTATTATGTACTTTTAACAGTCTGTCTATCTCTAAACAAATAACAGTTAAAATACCTATCAGAGGAGGGGGGGGCACTCAGGGGCGTAAGAAGGCGAGCGGAGGGGGGCGCCGCGGGTGGAACCTTTTTTTCTTTATATGGAGGTGCGAAAAATGTGTCCACTGCAGAGTTGTTGTTTTTTTCATGGAAGGGGGCGGCGAAAGTCTTACCCCCGCCCCAGGTAGCACGTGCCCTAGTTACGCCACTGATTAGCACTGCTGTATTCAGAACGGGTGACATTTGATGTCCCGCCACTGTGATGTTTTCGTCATTAAGGAGTCATAAATTTATTTTTAAAGATGATCTTTCATTTCTTTACTCTTGTCGACCATCCGTCATGTCATCTATCATCCGTCATCTGTCATCCACCATCTGTCATCCACCTTTTATAAGTTAGATAATAAGTCAAGTGCTGTGGGTATATTAGCCAAGAAGAGTCTTGAAAGAAGTATTATGTTATAGATGAACAAAAAGCTCTGAAATTATTCGTTTGGTTGAGTTTCCGTATATTTTATTTAAAAAATTGGCCCAGATCCCATCAGTTTGGCAAAAGTCAGCAGCTGTGGAACACATTTTTAAGTGCAGGTGTAACTTAGTTAGAAAAAAAACTTAGTTTTATTTGAAATAAAGTTATGGACGCATCACGGGAAATGGTTGTCAGTTTAAACGAAAAGAAATGAATGAACTGTCGGTCTCGTTATATGAACTTGTCAATCAAGCATGCATTGCCTGGGACAGGATAGGCCGGCCTGATAACCTATTCATAGACATTAATACGCACTCGTAAACACATTCATATCAGCTAACATACAATCACGGAGTCAGATAAAGACATACCTAACTTTAAAGTCCCTGCACCCCCCCCCCTTTTTTTTTCCTAAAAAAGGTTAAATTAATAAAAATGTTACATTTTATCAAGGTCCACCATTGTAGAGTCGCCCTTCTAGGGCCACTGGTGCACACAACGCTAGCTGTCCACTTGATGCAGTCCATGTCCTGAGTTCGTGTTAGCGTGTTGCCCTGTTGGCACATCATATGCCAACAACTCCCGTATTTCCATAATAATGACATTAGCTCAATGAATAATGGATGGCTCATTAGTGACGTCATTCGCAAACGGAGCTAAGTGAAAAGTTCAAGGAATTGAAATTTAAGTCATTGTAATTTAAGAAAACTGTACCAGAAGAGACAGAACTTGTTTTTTTTTTGTTGTTTTTTTTTGTAGAAACGGGGCCGGATTTCTCACAAGGCCAACCTGGAGAGTGGCCTTAGGGGCGAATATACAGAAAAAATAACAATCCACATTTTAAATATTCAATTATATTCGCTGTTTTCGTATCGTGCACGCCATTTCGGTGAAAAACTTGAACGAAACAAAGAAGTAATCCCACCGCAAATGGCTCGTAATCGCTATATTTGTGAGCTATGTGTATTCTTTATTTCACAGCTAAATCCCACCAGCTATCAAGACGGGGCATCGTCGGCAGTTACGAGTGCTGCTGTCAGGTTATGGCCGATGGAATCGGTCTCTAGCGAAAGCACTATTATGAATGCGAATCAAAAGTTTGACGATGTAAAGGGGGAAAACTCTCGTGACTAGATTTACTTCCATGTTCATTTTATTTATTTATTTTAATTATTATTATTATTATTTATTTTATTAATTTTTTTTTTGGGGGGGGGGGATTGGATGGAGGGGGCGCATTCTTATTAGATTTGGCATAGGGCGTAGCCGCATAGGGCATAGCCGCCCTGAGTCCCTGGGGAGGGGAAATTGGATTTTTTTTTTTTTTTTTTTTTATTTTTTTTTTTTTTTTTTTTATTTGTTGTGTTGGGGGGGGGGGGGGATTGGATGGAGGGGGCGCATACTTATTAGATTTGGCATAGGGCGTAGCCGCATAGGGCATAGCCGCCCTGAGTCCCTGAGTAGAGGAAATTGGAGATGACGAGATCACCATCAATATTAATGAAAGATTTAGAGTCAGATTAAGTTTGGACAGAACGAGTTGGATTTTTTTTTAATCACTAGCGCTAAGAATTCCACTCAAAAGCCTTGAGGGGCAATTTCTCTCTCTCTCTCTTTCTCTCTCTTTCTCTCTTTCTTTCTTTCTTTCTTTCTTTCTTTCTTTCTTTACGGACATTTTAACATGTAAATTAATGGACAGTTGGTTGCCCTGGTTTTACATTGAAGAGAGGCGAACGGAAAGTGTGACGTCAAGCATTCAAATGATATTTTGTTACAAGCTCGAATATGAAATACAAACAAAAACCTTATTAACAAACCACAGATTAAAAGAAGCTTTACAGCGCTTCCTATGTAAAAATGCTGCTTCCTGTGTGGCAGTGATGTTTCCTGTGTCACATTGCTGCTTCCTGTGTAACAATGCTCCATTCAGTGTGACATTACTGCTTTCTGAGTGACAGGGCTGCTTCCTATGTGACATTACTGCTTCCTGTGTGACAGGGCTGCTTCCTATGTGACATTACTGCTTCCTGTGTGACAGGGCTGCTTCCTGTGTGACATTGCTGCATCATGTGTGACATTGTTGCTTCCTGTGTAACAGGGCTGCTGCCTGTGTGACATTACTGCTTCCTGTGTGACAGGGCTGCTTCCTATGTGACATTACTGCTTCCTGTGGGACATTGCTGCATCATGTGTGACATTGCTGCTTCCTGCGTAACAATGCTCCTTCCTGTGTAACATTACAGCTTCCTGTGTAACATTGCCACTTCCTCATGTAACATTGCTGCTTCCTATGCAACATTGCTGCATCATGTGTAACATTGCTGATTCCTCGTAACATTGCTGCTTCCTTGTGTAACATTGCAGCTTCCTGTGTAACATTTCTACTTCCTTTGTAACATTGGTGCTTTCTTGTGTAATATTGCTTCTTCCTTATGTAAGAATGCTGCTTCCTGGGTGATATTCCTGCTTCCTGATTAACATTGCTGTTCCCTCTGTAACATGGCTGCTTCATTTGTAACATTGCTAATCAAATCTTTCAGGAAACTTTACTTATATACATGATTTTTTTTTTCGTGTTTATATAATATAAATATTTTTAAATGAAAAAGTCGAAAAGCTTTGCTGTTAAATATTTTTTCTTTTATTTTAATAGTTGGTATCCTTCTACTGAGATTGTGGAAGGTGGAAGAAACGCATTTCATGCCATTGGAAATGTCTGGATCTAGAGATGTACGTTCGTGTGTTTCCTTGTCATATTATGTGAGCCACACAGATGTAAATGAAACAACCCTTCAATACAACCATTCTCGTAGACATCCTTTATAAAATCATCGGGGAAAAACTTATTTTGTGGGTTTGTTTGGGTGGGGCCGAAAATTTGGGACGAATGTGTTGTTTCGGCAACGAGTCTATGTGGCAAGTTTCAGTTGGATACGTTGACGGGAAGTGTGTCCATTAGCCATCCGAAGATTTTGCCATAAACAATCACAAGAACCAAAACTAAGACCATCGGTGAACGCTCCTTCTACTTCCATGCGCCCACGTTCTGGAACCAGCTGCCATTCCATATCCGTCATTGTGAAACCTCGTCCATTTTCAAAGAGTCCCTTAAAACTCATCTGTTTAGGTCCGCCTATGACCTGTGATGCACCCTCCTTGCCCTGCCTCATTTTCTGTCTCGGGTTAATCCTGTAATATAGGCCAAAACGTGCCAAAGTTTCCTCGTTTTATAGCTATTTTCATTGTTTCTATAGTATAGTAGTTACTATCCTAGTGTCTCATTTTTATTTTACTTAGTTTACATGTTTTTAATAATTGTAAAGCGCTTAGAGCTTTAAGGTAAGCGCTATATAAAAATGACTAAATAAATAAATGAATAAAAGCGAAGTTAATATAAAGGATTTTTTTTTTAATCATAATTTTTCGCTACGTCTTGGTCGTCCATTGACGTTTGGTGTACGTTTTTATTGGTGCTCAGAAACGAACGTCTTACACCTGCGCGTGGTGTGTAAGACAGCTTTGCTCATTACATGAGAGCATTGTGTTGAGTGTAAGATAGCTTTGCTCATTACATGAGAGCATTGTGTTGAGTGTAAGATAGCTTTGCTCATTACATGAGAGCATTGTGTTGAGTGTAAGATAGCTTTGCTCATTACATGAGAGCATTGTGTTGAGTGTAAGATAGCTTTGCTCATTACATGAGAGCATTGTGTTGAGTGTAAGATAGCTTTGCTCATTACATGAGAGCATTGTGTTGAGTGTAAGATAGCTTTGCTCATTACATGAGAGCATTGTGTTGAGTGTAAGATAGCTTTGCTCATTACATGAGAGCATTGTGTTGAGTGTAAGATAGCTTTGCTCATTACATGAGAGCATTGTGTTGAGTGTTAATTCATAATGTCAACTTGACCCCTCGTCAGAGTAAATACCACCGCAGGCGACGCCTCTGCTTGTCATAGGTCTTTCTTTGATTGAGTTGTGAGCCTTTTTTAAACTTATGCAATGCACAAGGTCACACTATCCTGTGTGGATCAGTAGTTATCTGTGCACAAGGTCACACTATCCTGTGTACATCGGCTGTTAGCTGTGCATTACGTCACACAATCTTGTGTTTATCGGCTGTTAGCTGTGCACAAGGTCACCCCATCCTGTGATTATAGATTGTTATCTGTGCACAAGGTCGCACAATCTTGTGTTTATCGGCTGTTAGCTGTGCACAAGGTCACCCCATCCTGTGATTATATTGTTATCTGTGCACAGGGTTACACAATCTTGTGTTTATCGGCTGTTAGCTGTGCACAAGGTCACCCCATCCTGTGATTATAGATTGTTATATGTGCACAGGGTCACGCAATCTTGTGTTTATCGGCTGTTAGCTGTGCACAAGGTCACCCCATCCTGTGATTATAGATTGTTATCTGTGCACAGGGTCACGCAATCTTGTGTTTATCGGCTGTTAGCTGTGCACAAGGTCACCCCATCCTGTGATTATAGATTGTTATCTGTGCACAGGGTC
>CAXITT010000265.1:449981-472363 GCA_964033795.1 Lymnaea stagnalis
GGGGGGGGACTATCATAAGTTGCAACGTTAAATAAAGTAAGGATAATTATGCTCCCCTTTTCCCCCCTTTATTCCCCCCCCCCCCCAGAGTTACTCCTACATATATGCAAGTGGTCTCCATAATATCCTCCGTCTATTCACACGGCCTCACGCGGGGAGCCGCTTGGCGAAGCGTAAACGGATATTCGTCTCTTTCATTTTTTAAAACAAAACTAAAACCGAATTAGGCGAAGAAAACATTTTTACAAAAATTATCTTATTTTTTAACTCTTAGACCGGCTAGGAAATTTAAGTAACCACACTAGTTTTTTTGTTTTGTTTTTTTTTTTTAAATCAGATATTATAGGCTAGAAAACTGTACTATAGAGTTTAAGTTTAGTTAGAAATTTTCTCTGCGGCTTCCCAAGATGACGATACCTCAAGAAGCACAGAAGATCTTCCAGTGCTTAGTTGTGTGCACTTTCCTGGTTGAGCTTGCCGCGCAATCGCACGCTGGTGCGTCTCAGACAACTTGCGATGAATTGAGGTAATTTGAATAACAAATTATACTATGCTTGTTACCAGTGATTGCATAAAATAAAAAGACCGTTCAATCAAATCAATTTTTTTTAAAATAGTTTAAACATATTTTGTCGTTCAGTTGAGATCGAATACTTTTTTGAGCAGCTTAAAATTATTTTTAGAATTATGCATCCAATACTTTTTTCTAACACTAACACGCATGGTTCAATGTATTTTATTATATTACTGTATATTCGATGGGTCTGTTTACCTGTTGAATTTCACCTCACGATATCCGCAGATATAGGGGTGTTATTTTGCTGGTATATATCCATAATATTATTATAAGTAGTAGTTTTATATAGCGTGGTACCCAAGCCTAGGGCTGAGATCACCACATTGTACAAACAATTTTTTTTTAAAATAATCATGAACTTAAACATTAACGTACATTAATTAAATAGAGACAGATCCAGTACTAAATGTTTTCTTCCCATTCATCTTAAAATTAAATTTATTTTTAAAAAAACAGTGGAGGATGGGAGACAGTTGTGTAGCTAGGGTTAGTGCCGCCCCGGCGCACCCCCCCCCCCCAATCCAAGCCCCTTACTACGCCACTGTCAGTAGTTTAATTATTTAAAAATACAAGACACCAGGCGCTAATTTATCTTAACCTAAAAGTGCATTAGGAGCTTGATATAAATATCGTAATTAATGTATCTGCATGTGTGTGTTAATAATATAAATGAAATTCCTTTACTTTAATTGTACACAAAAAATATCACCAGTAAGGTGTCCTCTATAACAACGGACGGGTCAGATACCGCTAAATGATGACTGGGGGGCTGACATTTAATGCAAGCAGTGGGGGGCGGAGAGAGTGGTCCACCCCGGGGGGGGGGGGCTTTTTTTGTTTATATGCTGGGGTGGCATTTTCGACCAACTGCAAAAGGGGGGTTCTTGGAAAGAACGGGTGGCAAAATTCTCGGCCCGCCCCGGGTGGCACTAACCCCAGCTACGCCACTTGAGATCACATTTCCATCAAATCAGGTTTAGAGGTATTTAATTAATTAACTTTCAAAGTTATGATGCTGAAAAAACAAGTTAAACTATGAGCTCTTGAATGCAAGGGCTTACAACCAATAAGTGGCAGGGGAATTCCTAAGGTTACGTGGCGGCTACTGCTACAAGAGACGTTCTTTGTGATCTTGTTTAGTTCGGTAGAGTACTCTGTGTGTCTCAAAATAGATATGGTTTAAATTTAAAATAGAAATGTTGGAAGATGAATTGCTGTGTGGTTCCGTGAATGTGTTATAACTGTGAATTGTTGAAAGCCTATGAATGTGTTATAACTGTGAATTGTTGAAAGCCTATGAATGTGTTATAACTCTGAATTGTTGAAAACCTATGAATGTGTTACAACTCTGAATTGTTGAAAGCCTATGAATGTGTTATAACTCTGAATTGTTGAAAACCTATGAATGTGTTATAACTCTGAATTGTTGAAAGCCCATGAATGTGTCATATCTGTGAACCTGTTATAACTCTGAACCTGGTATATTTTCGAATCTGTTATCCCTTTAAATCTGTTACACACGTGAATCCATTTTACCCTCTGACTGTATTATTATACCTGTGAAGCATCTCTGTCTGTACTCCCTCTCTGACATTAAAAGTTTGTTTAGTTGTTGTTGTTTTTTTAATTTCCTATTGTCCCATTTACCTGACGATGAAAGTCTGCATGTTAATCCCGAGATGAACGAACGTGTCCATGTCTACGTCTAAGAGTTTCGCTTAATTTGCTATATTTAAAACATCTGAAGTTGGTTCATTCGTTTCTTTAAGGAAGTTCATTCAGCTATGAAAGAAATGGGGCTAATTTTGTCTTTACAACATTTCCTGAACACGATCTCAGTAGCCACTCTCTCGTTAGTTTTAAGATCTATGCCCCCCCCCCCAAAAAAAAAACGGACATGGTTAAATCCAGTTTTATCCGGTGAACGTCACGGACTGTTAAAGAATTATAAGAACATTGTGATCAGCACGACGTTATAAATTATAGGATTTTTTTTCGCCTGCATAATTTGAGATAAAGTGGGTAAATTTAAGTTTGATAAATCTTGGCTTGTCGTTCATTTGGAGTATTAAATGTCATTCTTCGACTTAGATCACCTAGTCTTCAAACTGCCTGTACGCTTAGATCACTCTAAGAATCCTTCGTTCAACATTTCGTAACAGTGTTCTACACCTTGGAAGTGCATGTTTGTTGTTGGAGCTGAGTGCACCATGGATCACAACGGGGGAATAGAAGCAATGGACGGTACATCTCAGGACGTCCAGGGAAGTAAAGGCCTGACGGGTGGGATCAAAATACGACATGCCGGACACTACCCGTCTGGACACTACCCACCTTGCCTAGGGCAAGCGTGCTGATAAGATCTTAAGTCATCTCGTCTAGGGCCTAAAGCCAACGACCGTTCCGTGCGAGTCAACCATGGGGGGGATGGCATATGTTCATATTGATGGCATTTGTTCATATTGATGGCAAATTTTCATAGTGTTTACATATGTTTATAGTATAGTGTTGGCATATGTTCACGCTGTTGGTATATGTTCATATTTTTGGCATATATTCATATTGTTGGTATATGTTCACACAATTGGCATATACTTTTCCTTTTCTCAAACACCTTTGCCACGTCAGGGTATTCAGCTTATCTTCATCTTCATTGTGTCCCTTAGTCCTTGGACCGTTGGGGCACCACAGATGACATGGTGTTCAGCTAGTAAAATATAAATAAAAGTTGAGAGAGTTACAACTTCCGGTTTTTAATTGCCATTTAAAAAAATCAAACGCTATGTTTATGATCAGACTACTTGAGTCCAAGTTATGTTTATGATCAGACTACTTTAGTCCAAGTTATGTTTATGATCAGACTACTTGAGTCCAAGTTATGTTTATGATCAGACTACTTGAGTCCAAGTTATGTTTATGATCAGACTACTTTAGTCCAAGTTATGTTTATGATCAGACTACTTTAGTCCAAGTTATGTTTATGATCAGACTACTTTAGTCCAAGTTATGTTTATGATCAGACTACTTTAGTCCAAGTTATGTTTATGATCAGACTACTTTAGTCCAAGTTATGTTTATGATCAGACTACTTTAGTCCAAGTTATGTTTATGATCAGACTACTTTAGTCCAAGTTATGTTTATGATCAGACTACTTTAGTCCAAGTTATGTTTATGATCAGACTACTTTAGTCCAAGTTATGTTTATGATCAGACTACTTTAGTCCAAGTTATGTTTATGATCAGACTACTTTAGTCCAAGTTATGTTTATGATCAGACTACTTTAGTCCAAGTTATGTTTATGATCAGACTACTTTAGTCCAAGTTATGTTTATGATCAGACTACTTTAGTCCAAGTTATGTTTATGATCAGACTACTTTAGTCCAAGTTATGTTTATGATCAGACTACTTTAGTCCAAGTTATGTTTATGATCAGACTACTTTAGTCCAAGTTATGTTTATGATCAGACTACTTTAGTCCAAGTTATGTTTATGATCAGACTACTTTAGTCCAAGTTATGTTTATGATCAGACTACTTTAGTCCAAGTTATGTTTATGATCAGACTACTTTAGTCCAAGTTATGTTTATGATCAGACTACTTTAGTCCAAGTTATGTTTATGATCAGACTACTTTAGTCCAAGTTATGTTTATGATCAGACTACTTTAGTCCAAGTTATGTTTATGATCAGACTATTTGAGTCCAAGTTATGTTTATGATCAGACTACTTTAGTCCAAGTTATGTTTATGATCAGACTACTTTATTCCAAGTTATGTTTATGATCAGACTACTTTAGTCCAAGTTATGTTTATGATCAGACTACTTGAGTCCAAGTTATGTTTATGATCAGACTACTTTAGTCCAAGTGCAAGTGGCGTGAAATTGGTTTTTATCTTTTAAAATAGCACTTTGCTGAAAAGTAGTATCCGAGAGGGCAGCAAAAGAATTCGGTCTTGTTATCGTACCAGGTAACATTTTTTTCTTTTTTTTAGGTACCTCATAAATGAGATTAAGCCAAATCATAGGCATTAAAAATTTTAGTCCAAAAGTTCTTTAGTGAGTGTCGGTGGACAATTCTCTTGCTGCCCTCTTGGATAGTAATTTTCAGCCAAGTATTATTTTTTAAATTTAATAATTTTTTTTTACTGTTGTTTGATCGTTGATGAAGGCTTCCTGTCGACACGTTCGTTGTTTTGTTGAGTTCATTTCTTAAAGGTTTTTTTCATAATTTGTTTCACTCATTTCCTTTTTTCGCTAACCTGATTGCAGCCTCTCCCCTTATGACCATGAATCCAAAGGATTCTTGAACTGCTTCTCTTGCGGCGAACAGTAGCATGTTGATTCCTTCACATGTTGATTCCTTCATCCAAGCCTTTTTCTTGTTCTTGGCAACACGTTCTTGTCATGTTCTTTCACGTCTGGTGGCAGCGCTCAAGTGCTCCCTGCGATCAGGATGATATGCACTCGACAAGCAGGGTTCTATTCCTATTTGGTTCATCAGTTTTTTTTTAAAAAGTCCAGCCTTAAGTTCCTTGGTTATATTTATACTGTACAGACTTCGAAAGACCAAACAATGTAAAAATTTCGTCAAGGCTTGATTTTGCGAAGAGGAATAGCTGCTTTGAATCATATATGTTCACCTCCCCCAGGCTACACATATCTCTGGATGGCTTATGTTTTAACTTGCTAGCATACGCATACTCTCTGAATGGCTTACGTTAACTTGCTAGCATACACATACTCTCTGAATGGAATTTAGCAGTGTGCTCCGCTAATAAATCCATGTCTCGCTCTGTAGTCCGCAAATCTCGAGGTTGAGAACGGGACATGAATGCTGCCAGGCCATAAGATGTATGTTGTGTGTATAATTTCGTAGTCTGTAATAAAACGTCATAATTAGTGTGCCAGGTAACACAAAGTGAAAGTGGCGACACTGACATGACAGGCATTCTTAACAGACGATAAAACTTACACTTAGTGTAGACGTCGGTAGGTGACATTAATAATCATCTTTCTTTTTAAAAAAGAATGCTACCAATAACATTAGTTGCACGCTGGTGTGTGCAAAGTGGTGCGCAGCTGCGGCGCATGCTTATAGAGTTGTTGTTGCTGTTTTAATGCACGATTGTAGCCCTTTGCGAATTCTTTAAGTTTTTAAAAAAAAAAATGTTTCAACTTAAATTTAAATACCTAATTATTTTAAAACTATTGTTTGAAAATATTTTGGTTTGAAAGGTAGCCTCGGTAGCACCGTTACTGAAACATCATATACGTATTCTGCATCTGAAGTCCAAATTTGTAATCTTTTTCTTTTATCTGTTTTCGTAATCTTCATCTGTCTCAACCTCACACGGCCTTGGCCTCATCCTGATTCATCATCGGCAACTTAAACTCCTTTTGGAAAGGTATCAATGTCAAGGTCAAAGCTTCGAGCTACCTACTCTTAACACACGTCTATATATTGACCCATCACAAAACGAGGACATATGTCATGACTGGATTCCTTGTTCGCCCAACGGCCAACTGACGGAGTCCTATAAGTTGTACCGTTAACAGCTGAAAACCGTATTAGTATTATCATAATCGGCTAAGCCCGTCCAGCACCTGAGTTACCTGCTCAACTTTGTCTCGGTACTTGGTTACCAAAATCAGGGTTTGTTGTTTCTAAACTCGATTCCAGTAAAAATTTAAAATGAATAGGGCTAATGAAAACAGATTCAATCTATTTATAACGTCATGAAAATAGAATATTTTTAATAGGAATAATTTCGTTCCTTTCGATTCCCTGTGACGACATCCAATCCATGTTGAAATTTTCAAACCGTGGCAGTGACCAATGACGTCATCAAACTATGGCCGGCGATCAATGACGTCATCAAACCGTGACAGCGACCAATGACGTCATCAAATCATGGCGGCGATCAATTACGTCATCAAACCGTGGAAACGACCAATGACACGAAAGCGGAACATAATTTGTACTCGATCATTTCTCCCCGTAAAAAACTGTGTTTTTTCCAGCCTGGTCGTACCCTATACTTTATATGTTCTATATCTGATGTGCATTATGTAGTGTTTCGTGGTTATCGTTATAGAGGGGCAGCAAACACAGGGAGCTCACGGTCCTCTGAAACTCTGGCTAAGCCACTGCTTAAACATAATGTACATTAATAGATCCGTGTGATTTAATGGTCTTAGTTTTATATACCACCACATCCTTACATTCAGACATCATCATCAGTGGCGCTACAGCCCATGTAGGGTCCTGGCCTGCTCGACCACATCCTTACATTCAGACATCATCATCAGTTGCGCTACAGCCCATGTAGGGTCCTGGCCTGCTCGACCACATCCTTACATTCAGACATCATCATCAGTGGCGCTACAGCCCATGTAGGGTCCTGGCCTGCTCGACCACATTCTTACATTCAGACATCATCATCAGTGGCGCTACAGCCCATGTAGGGTCCTGGCCTGCTCGACCACATCCTTACATTCAGACATCATCATCAGTGGCGCTACAGCCCATGTAGGGTCCTGGCCTGCTCGACCACATCCTTACATTCAGACATCATCATCAGTGGCGCTACACCCCATGAAGGGCCCTGGCCTGCTCCACCCCATCCTTACATTCAGACATCATCATCAGTGGCGCTATAGCCCATGTAAGGCCATGGCCTGCTCCACCACATCCTTACATTCAGACATCATCATCAGTGGCGCTACACCCCATGAAGGGCCCTGGCCTGCTCCACCACATCCTTACATTCAGACATCATCATCAGTGGCGCTATAGCCCATGTAAGGCCCTGGCCTGCTCCACCACATCCTTACATTTAGACATCATCATCAGTGGCGCTACACCCCATGAAGGGCTCTGGCCTGCTCCACAACATCCTTACATTCAGATTCGGATCAATCCATGGCTTTTCGACTCCATGCGCGGACCCCCTCAACATGGTCAAGCCATGTCAGTCTTGGTCGAACCGTCTGCCCCTAGGTTTCTGCCTGTAACGGCATTTCAAGTTGAGCTACTCTACAATCCGGTATCCTCTCAATGTGTCATGTCCAGTACTAAACTGACTTTTTTAAAATTGTTACGACAATGGGTGTGACTTGAAACGGTTGACATATCTCTGTGTTTGTAAGAATTCTGCATACATCAAATACAATATAAGACACAAAACTAACATTAATTTATTTCCGCAGAAACCAGATGACTAGGACATTCCGACAGACTTATGAGAAAAACGTACCTGCCAATTATCTGGCCGAGCTCCTCCCCTTGTGGGTGGAGTCATCCTTGCCACGTGACTGCGTGAAGAAGGGAATCACTTTGAACCACTTTAATCCTTCTTCCACCAATGACAGCGGCGGACCCTTGGGAACGCTGGGGCCTCCAGGGGTTATTTTTACAACGAGCATCAAAACCAAAAGAAAACGGGAGGCGGACACGAACCCGGATGTGCACGTGGGCATCGAACGTCAGAAGAGGTCAAGGTCGTCATCACAAAATAGTGAAGGGATTGACGATATTCCGCGAGACAAAAGGAGCACAGATAACAATGACGTCGATAATGAAGTTGGCGCAAAAATGTCTTTATCGCGACAAAAAAGATTTTATTTAAACGGTTTCCCGCCTGTTACTGGGGGAGGACTGTTCGATACACTCCCAGCAGACCCCACAGCCCCTCCAAGGGAAGTCACCGAAGGTGAAATCATGATGAAGAACCTGCTGATGTTCAGCCGTCTTCAAAAAGCGAGGCTTGCCAGTGAGTACGGCGGTCCGGGTCGGACCGCTGGTGGTCTAAGCGCGGACAAACCGCCCATCGGTGGAGGGATGTACGGGGAAAGTTATCACGGTCGGAGAAAGCGGGCAACCGCCAGCCAGAAGCGGGTTGATGCAGCCAACCTGTCGAGGGCAAAACGATTTCTCTTTCCGTTCGACCCGGAAGGGCATGCTGCCGGCCCGGATATGTTTAGCCTCATGGCGGGCACGGCTACGGATCCGAACACGGGGAAGAGGATTGAGTTCGGCGGGGACGCCATGCGGAACATGATGGTCAACAGCTACGTGTCAACCCTGCCGTTTCACGCCCAGCCTCCCCCGGGCAAGGAGCCCGCGGACTTCGTGCAAAACATGGCGCCCCTTTGGTATTTCTCTCGAATGCAGAGGTTGATGAGCCCCGTGCCGAGTCTCCACCGCTACAGGGAGAACTCCATTCCGAGAAAACCCAGTTACGACCAGAAACGCAACGGCGACGGCTATTATGGCGACCAGCTTCCCGGGAAAAAACGACGAAGGCGAGCTGCTGTGCCGTACGAGGGCGAGGTGATCACCATCGGGGAGATCATCATCCCCATCGACCTCTTTAAAGGGCGGGAGAAGGCGCTGGCGTTGATGATGAAGACGTCGACGAAGCAGCCGAGCTACGGCAAAGGCTTCTACGGCGCCGCATCGGCCTCGCCAGCCAAAGCTCCGAGTAAAGAGGTCATGTCGCTGTTCCGTCAGCTGCTGCGCCAGAATCAGAATCTGCGCAACAAGCTGAAGTTATCACCCCAGGGTTACGTTGCCCCGACAAGCAGCTGGGATTTACCCCCGCAGTCCCAGCCCAACAACTTCGGCTTTCAGCCTAGTCAATGGAATACTTCCCCGAACTCACAAGTCGTGTACGCGAACGAAACGCATTCCACAAAAACGGGTTACATTCCCCCACAACCCATGACGTCATCGCTATACGATCCTTTTTATCAACAGCCCCTCACACCCACACCGCCGACGTTCTACGCCAAACGGCCGGGGACGTACGCCCAGATCCCGCCCACGGAAACGATCATCTACGCCCCCATCACGCCCAGGCGACCTGTTGATCCTTTCATCTTGATCCCCGCGACCAAAGACAACATTGACCCCTTTCAGCAGAGCCTCGATCCGTTCATTCCCAACCCCACCACGCCACCCACGACCACAACGGTTACGCCCCTTCCCCCAACAGCGGAGCCAGGGCGAAGAAAACGGTCGACTGATGACGCAAACACGAGTGAGGACAACACACGACCACGCTTCAAGCGGTCGGAGAAACACGATGGAGTTAGCCCGCATTTTTCGGACCCTTACTTCCCAGGTCATCTCTGGAATGACTTGACCCGATTCTACGGGTCCAACAGAGCTCCGCTTATTTCTTCAGCGGGCAAATTCTCAAGGAACATTTTGTCAACATCAGAGATCTCTCCAGATTTTCCTTTTCGGGCATCTCACTCTGGCATTTTCGGAATTCGCCCCCTGCACTTCAGTTCTGAAAACAATTTTCTCTTGAAACCCAGCCACGCCTCTCCCAGGGGGCGGGTTGTGAACGGTGACAGGTTGCCTTGGTCATCAACCGCTGAACACCCGGCCAAGAAAGCGGCGACCGGAAGTCATTCCAGGATCAAGAGGTCACCCCGTGAAAACGTTGACCGTTACGGGGGCGACCCCTCGTATGCAGCACCCCTCCTCCAGTCGGCTTCTCCTCTGGTGGTTGTCCCTTACAGTGTATTGTATCACAGCCACGCTGCGGCGTCGATGCCGCGGGCGTATCGCACCCACAGAGGCGGAGTTTTACATGGTGACAGATTCCCCTGGTCGGCATAGGGAAGAACCTGGTTACGGTCATCGGGTGACGTAACGTAACAATTACCGGAACTAATGCAAAGAGATGCACTTAACCCTTTAGAAACAAAACTCGTTTTCCCTTGCCTCAAGTCCCCATGCTCGCATGTTAGCCCTCTACCGTGTTCTGATTGGTTGAGCTTGAGGAGGCGTGGCATCGTACTTAAGACATTCACCCGCCCCGTCGTGACAACAGTGTGCAAGAAATACTTAATTGTTGTGTGTGTCAATATATAATGTCAATCATCTGAGGAGAAACTTCCAATACCGTTAAAGAAATAATAAATAGATTCATTTTTGGTGTGTTAAAGACATACATGTCATTTGAGAAACTATAAATAGATTCAACTTTGGTCGAGTGAGTTCATTCTGATACCCCTGGCTTGCTGGCGAGCTGAGTTAGTACAAGACGATCACAGAGAAAGATGCAGTGCCTTTATGCAGCCAGCATCTGTGTCGGACAGGCATTGCACCACCAAATCTGTAGAACCCTTTCACCGGACTAGTATGGCAAGCCATTCCCCCCAACCCATGTACCGGTAGTTTGAGGAAACTTATTGTGTTCATACAAGTATAAGTAATAAAAAAAAATATTTGTTATTAACTCTACAATTTCTTTGTATTTATTGTTTATTTTATGTATTTCTGGCATATCCCCCCACCCTACCCCCACCCCCGGGGGTCCAGCGAATATGTGCTCTTGGTCACTCTACTGGTCAATTTAAAATCTCTGATTGGCTAAATTATGAACAATGCGTCAGACTCACACTACTTTAAATGGAGACCTTGTCAATAACGAAACAAATCAAATAACAGTAATGTTATTCCAACCGACCGTGTATTGGTTGCTAGCAAACGTTCACAGGTCTCGAACCATGGCCAGAAAGGTCAGGGCTCTCCTACAACTGGCGGTAAACAAAGACCTTTGTAACAACTGGTCAGGTTTCCGTTTCAGATTAAAATTTGCTCTGCTAATATTGCTAAGCTTATACTTTCAGACTGATAAAAATAGAATACAGTCACAGAGAATTATCTTTAGATGCTTCCATCAAATTTTGTTCAACGACTTCATCAATAAAAACAATAATCGCTCCCTGTTAAATAAGTCTAGGTATTCATGTTATTTCATTCACCAGCGTTTTAATAGTTTTTTATTTTTAATTAGATCTATATATGAGTAATGAGTAATTATTGCAAATAAACTCCAAGCTCTGAAATGGATATCGTTGCCTAAAAATTTTAAAGTGTGGAATATTTAATTGTGAATTTTTCTGTAACAATTTATTCTACACAATGGGGGGAAAAAACAATCAGATAATCACATTATGTATCAAATTTATTATTAAATACATAGAACTAATTTTGATAGTTTGAGGAAAATTTGCATATAAAAAAATAACTGATTCATGCAGATTCCATGTCTCACGGATAGGATCATTGTTTACTAACAACATGAGTTGAAGTCCTTTTCTAGGTCATCATTTATAGACTCTCTGCACTTAATTTTGAGATTTACAATGTTCTAAAAAAAAATTAATTAAAAAACTTAGATTTTTTACATGTTTCATGATTCAAATGCTTGAGACAGTAGATTTACCTCAAGCATAGACAATATCAGACACACAGAAAGGACTCAGGCATCAGAAGAGATCTCCTAGAAATTGGCTCCAGTTTCAGCTTGTAAGCTTGTCAGCTAACACAGTGAATCTGACAACACAATGGTTCACCTGTCAGCTAACAATGAATCTGACCACACAAAGGTTCACCTGTCAGCTAACACAGTGAATCTGACCACACAATGGTTCACCTATCAGCTAACACAGTGAATCTGACCACACAATGGTTCACCTGTCAGCTAACAAAACGAATCTGACCACACACTGGTTCACTTGTCAGCTAACACAGTGAATCTGACCACACAATGGTTCACCTGTCAGCTAACAAAACGAATCTGACCACACAATGGTTCACCTGTCAGCTAACAAAACGAATCTGACCACACAATGGTTCACTTGTCAGCTAACACAATGAATCTCACCACACAATGGTTCACTTGTCAGCTAACACAGTGAATCTGACCACACAATGGTTCACCTATCAGCTAACACAGTGAATCTGACCACACAATGGTTCACCTATCAGCTAACACAGTGAATCTGACCACACAATGGTTCACCTATCAGCTAACACAGTGAATCTGACCACACAATGGTTCACCTGTCAGCTAACACAGTGAATTTCACCACACAATGGTTCACCTGTCAGCTAACACAGTGAATCTGACCACACAATGGTTCACATGTCAGCTAACACAGTGAATCTGACCACACAATGGTTCACCTATCAGCTGACACAGTGAGTCTCACCACACAATGGTTCACCTATCAGCTGACACAGTGAGTCTCACCACACAATGGTTCACCTATCAGCTGACACAGTGAGTCTCACCACACAATGGTTAACCTATCAGCTGACACAGTGAGTCTCACCACACAATGGTTCACCTATCAGCTGACACAGTGAATCTCACCACACAATGGTTCAATTTAACAACAGGTCTGACAAAAACTTTCAAGACTAAGAACAATGTGTACAATGAAATGAAAACAAATTTCCAATTTTTATTTTTCTATCAGTAAAAGCATCACATAGTATCTTATCTCATTCTTATCATATTTTTTAATTAATCAACTCCATTCATTAATAAAAAATAGCAGAGAATCCCAAGCTATGAGTTATAAATAAAAAAACTATGAGCTATCCTTATCTCTAAAAAGTATCTTTTTGATTTATTTTAATCTCTTTAAAAAATACCTCTCAATTCAAGTTTTTATAATATTTATTTGTTCAATAAACAACAAGTTCCCCATGACATTCACCCGGCACATGTCACACCATGACATTCATCCGGTGCATGTCACACCATGACATTCATCCGGTGCATGTCACACCAGGACATTCATCCAGTGCATGTCCCACATTAAATAAGTTATAAATTATACTCTCACAATGATTACTGCTATCAATATTTACAATGCCTGTGATTTCATCTTAGGGTAATACTCATAAACCCCGTGTGCTCAATCGCTCACTGTGATTTATACCAATCTTTACTCATCTTAACATGTTCAAATTGCACAGAATGGCATTTTAGTTCCAACTTTTGCCGGAATAAAGTTCTATCTGGCCTCCCTTTCCCAACTGAACATAATTCAAGGAGATTAAGACTTATCTTCCCTGAATGTGTTTTTATCAAAAGATCACAACAGCACCCACTGTCAATGATCTTTGACACTACAAAACATCTTTATAAGCCCACTCTATGCTGTGGATATCTCTTTGAACTTTCTTCTCATCGAGTTTGTCTCCAAAGAGAGGTAAAAATGAGATGTAGCCGTACCTCATGATGGGATAGGGGTCAAGTTGATCATGGTGATGAACCTGGAACGAAATAATTTAGAGTTTCACTTTTATCCATTTAATTCTTTTGGTGTGCCTTTTTGGCAAATTTTTAGACTATCCATTTTTAAATCTCTGGCACCATTCGGTCTCATACCTGTTTCCTGACATATTCGACCAAGATCTCCAGTTTGTCCGTCTGCACAGCGGGATCCAATCCATACAACTGTATCCACAAGGAGTTGGCTAACGTTTTATCTGACCCTAGAAGACCCTGTGATACAAACATTGTTTTATTGTTGAGCGTTCAAGAGTTACGCTAAGTACAGACTGTTGTTTTATTGTTGAGTGTTCAAAAGTTACGCTAAGTACAGACTGTTGTTTTATTGTTGAGTGTTCAAAAGTTACGCTAAGTAAAGACTGTTGTTTTATTGTTGAGTGTTCAAAAGTTACGCTAAGTACAGACTGTTGTTTTATTGTTGAGTGTTCAAAAGTTACGCTAAGTACAGACTGTTGTTTTATTGTTGAGTGTTCAAAAGTTACGCTAAGTACAGATAGAGACGGTTGCTTTGAAGCAACAGAAAAGTAATTTAAAAATGTTTGCTAAACTTGCAACTTAAAAATTTTGTTTTTCTTGGGAAAAAAAAAAGTAAAAACATAATTAATTTATGTCATAGAATCATTAAACTGTTGATTAAATATGTACTGCCTCCATTATATATGACAGGTCATTAAGGAACAAATGGGAAAACAAAAGGTATAATTCCTCTGCTATTAATTTTTTATAATGGATTACTTAAATTTGTGTGAATGTTTTAACAAAGGATTATACTGTTTTAAATTACAAACATATCATAGCATTAAAGAAAATCAATTTGAGTTAAATTAAAACACAGCAGGCAGTAGCAGTTGACTAATATTTAGACAGAGCATAACGAGGTCGGAAGAGTGCATGAGAATGGCCAAAGTAACTCACTAACCTCATCGTAGTATAACACAGACAGAACCTAACTCACTAACCTCATCGTAGTATAACACAGACAGAACCTAACTCACTAACCTCATCATAGTATAACACAGACAGAACCTAACTCACTAACCTCATCGTAGTATAACACAGACAGAACCTAACTCACTAACCTCATCGTAGTATAACACAGACAGAACCTAACTCACTAACCTCATCGTAGTATAACACAGACAGAACCTAACTCACTAACCTCATCGTAGTATAACACAGACAGAACCTAACTCACTAACCTCATCGTAGTATAACACAGACAGAACCTAACTCACTAACCTCATCGTAGTATAACACAGACAGAACCTAACTCACTAACCTCATCGTAGTATAACACAGACAGAACCTAACTCACTAACCTCATCGTAGTATAACACAGACAGAACCATCAGACTGTAGTAGTTTTCTAGAGCTTTCCTCCGCTCACTCCCACTTATGTCCTGTAACCAAAAATACATTAGCAACAAGATAAAGCCCGCGAAACATTGCTGAGTCACAGCTCCGTATACTGAAAATGATGTCGTGACAGTCATTGTGAAGCAGGTGTGTATCAAGGTTTGTAAATTCTGAAGTAGACCAAATCGTGGTGGGCACTTGGCCCGGTTTCCACTTAAGTGAATAGATTGAACTTGATAAATCTTTTTGATCACTGCGTTTGTGACATCAGCTTTCATACAATTATACGTACATTCACTTTCAGGAACTTAATCCGTTTTGTTTTCATGTACACCAGAAAATGAGAAACAATATTGAGAAATAATATAAAGAAATAATCCAATCATTCAATACATTTTTTTTTTAAATTTTGAAATCAAAAACGGCCTTCCATTTATCTTCTCATTGTAACCACAACAGCACTTTGCTGTTGACATGGCTGTGTGCTTGAAATATGTAAGTGTTGACCCAGCGGTGTGCTCAAAATATTTAAGTGTTGACACAGCTGTGTGTTCAAAATATGTAAGTGTTGACATGGCTGTCTGTTCAAAATATGTAAGTGTTGACCCAGTGGTGTGCTCAAAATATGTAAGTGTTGACATGGCTGTCTGTTCAAAATATTTAAGTGTTGACCCAGTGGTGTGCTCAAAATATGTAAGTGCTGACATGGCTGTCTGTTCAAAATATGTAAGTGTTGACCCAGTGGTGTGCTCAAAATATGTAAGTGTTGAGAACATGTGTGTTACAAAATATCATCATTGTTGACCCCAGTGCAGTGCCCAAGTCAAAAACCAGGTTTTGGTGGCATAAACCAGGTGGTAAGTAACAGTCCCTGATGTCAGTGCCAGAACTGGGAGTCAGTAACAAAGCCAGTTGTCAGTGCCATAACTGGAAGTCAGTAACAGAGCCAGTTGTTAGTGCCCTAACTGGGAGTCAGTAACAGAACCAGTTGTCGGGACAGAACCTAAAAGTATAAGCCCACTGTGCTGGGGTGTAACGAAAGCTTGATGCCAGGAACTGTATCTAAAGTAAATGTAGTTACAAATATCTAGCTATACCAATGTAATTACAAATATCTAGCTATACCAATGTAATTACAAATATCTAGCTATACCAATGTAATTACAAATATCTAGCTATACCAATGTAATTACAAATATCTAGCTATACCAATGTAATTACAAATATCTAGGTATGCCAATGTATTTACAAATATCTAGGTATGCCAATGTATTTACAAATATCTAGGTATACCAATGTATTTACAAATATCTAGGTATACCAGTGTATTTACCAATTACTAGCTGGCTATGCCAATGAATTTACAAATACCTAAGTATGCCCATGAATTTACCAATGTCTAGCTCTGCCAGTGTAAGACATGACATCTAAGCTAACTTGTGCAGCGATACCGTGTAGCATAACTATTTATTAATCAATCTGGTTCTCAAATGACCTGAAATGTTTCTAGCCTCCGCTCCACATTTTGCCACATGGCTGTGTACATGTACTTTTTCAGCAGGACGCCTTCTTTGCCCATCTGGGACAGTTTTACATTGACCAGCCTGAAGTTAGAGATAACACGTGTCAATAGATAACTCTTGTAAATAGATAACACTGGCATATAAGATAAATAGAAACTGAAAAAGAAAGAAAAAGAGAGAGAGAGAGAGATTGTTGAGGAAGCAAGGGATGGAATGAGGAATGAAGGGTGGGAAGGATTGAGGGGAGGAGAGAGGAATGGATGGAGGGAGCGAGGGATGAAGGGAGCGAAAGATGAGGGAGAAAAAGAGACAGAGGGAGGGAACAAGGGATGGATTGAGGGACGGATTGATATATTATGGGAAGAAGGGATGGACTGAGGGACGGATTGATATATTATGGGAAGAAGGGATGGATTGAGGGACGGATTGATATATTATGGGAAGAAGGGATGGACTGAGGGACAGATTGATATATTATGGGAAGAAGGGATGGACTGAGGGACAGACTGATATATTATGGGAAGAAGGGATGGACTGAGGGACAGATTGATATATTATGGGAAGAAGGGATGGACTGAGGGACAGATTGATATATTATGGGAAGAAGGGATGGACTGAGGGACAGATTGATATATTATGGGAAGAAGGGATGGACTGAGAGACGGATTGATATATTATGGGAAGAAGGGATGGACTGAGAGATAGGGCGAGGGCATGGGACAGGGATGGAATGAGGGAACAAGGGATGGATTGAGGGATAAAAGGATGAGGGAGGGAGGGATGAGGGAGGGAAGGATGAGGGAGGGAAGGATGAAGGAGGGAAGGATGAGGGAGGGCTCAATACAAAATGGAAGGTGAGAAGAAGAGAAGAAAAAAGTTGATGTAAGCTGGGAGAGAAAGAGAGCAGGGATGGTAACAATGGAGGAAGAGAATGGCGCACAAGTAAACAGAGGTAAAAAGGGCGAGAGAGAGAGAGAAAGAGAGAGAAGATACATTTTAAGAGTTTGAGGTAAGAGATGGTAAAAAGCTCTCACCATGTATGCAGCTGTACAAGTAGAAACCATGATGTGAATGTGTCTGGCAGATTTACTCCTGCGTAGAAGGGATAGATCATTTTAAGAAACCTCAGTACAAAAAAAAAAGACAAATACTGATTGAAGACATATGGCACCCACTATAAAGAACTAAAATTGGGCTTAACGAGCTCTAGAGAACTTTGGTTCCCCCACTAATTGTGTGCCTGTGGAGCATGCCAAGCTCTAGAGAACTTTGGCTACCCCATTAAATTTGTGCCTGTGGTGCATGCCGTGCCATGTTTTGCCACACCCTCAGTACATCTCTGCTTGGAATGTGTGCAAAGATTCACAATCATTAAAATGATAAAAAATTTTCAAAGCCCTATTTTAAGATTAGGAAATCTCAACTCAGTTGTTGAAATTTACAATGTAGTGAACATAAAATAAATGACAAACCTTTCACAAATTCACTGAAATCTACAAAGTCTGTGCACGAAACATACAAGTTCATTCCTGATAAGAGGAGCTTCTGAAATAAAAACATTTACAAGACACTCTAATTCATTTATTCAACATTACTTCAAACCAGGAATGTGGAAAGGAAATCATTACCATGGCGCGAAAAAATATTAAAGTAGCTCATTTATTTCACAAGAACATTTGATGTAAGAGCAGATTCATCCATCCTCTCTTAGCATAATTCATCCATCCTCTCTGAGCATAATTCATCCATCCTCTCTTAGCATGATTCATCCATCCTCTCTTAGCATGATTCATCCATCCTCTCTTAGCATGATTCATCCATCCTCTCTTAGCATAATTCATCCATCCTCTCTTAGCATAATTCATCCATCCTCTCTTAGCATGATTCATCCATCCTCTCTTAGCATAATTCATCCATCCTCTCTTAGCATGATTCATCCATCCTCTCTTAGCATGATTCATCCATCCTCTCTTGGCATGATTCATCCATCCTCTCTTAGCATGAGGATATTTTGATTATTCTTAATTACTCACGGTTCTAGGCACTTCCAGTTTACCATGCAATCCAACATTCCACTTTATTTTCTGCCAGGTGGACATTTCATCCATGACATTATTGCTACTTATAATCGCATGTTTCTGTCAAAAATCATGTCACAAGAATTCATCAAAATGAAACGTATTCATATTAACTAAGATGAAAATACTTCAACTTACTTCAACTTTGACAACATATTTAATCTACATTAAAGATTACAGTGTAGGTTTATTTGGTCTGCGTAGGATTCTCTCCCTTTTGTTTGTTCTTGGAGTGTTGGTAGAGTTAACTTTTCTTTTTTTTAAACATTAATGCCAGTACCCAATGGAATATTTTAAATTATAATGTTATTGGGTAGTTAGTTATAATATTTAAATTTTCCTGCATTTAGAAAATGGGAAGAGTATTGTACTTTTTTTCTGACAAATTAAAAGTGCATTCTTTAAAATGGTAAGTTGGGTTTTCATTATGTTAAAATTATTTTGTGTTGTTTTTCTTCATTTTTCACTTTTCTTATCACAGTGTGTAACTGTAGCTGACGTATTTATAGTTGAGTTGCTATGTTCGCCATGAAATTAATGTACCAGATAAAATTACGCCAGGAAAGAGAGTGACCGCAGGTTGTTCACATTTCTTGCCGCATATCTAGAGGGATAAAATAAATTTACTTATTTCACCACAAAATTAATGTACCGGCTGAAATTATTTCTTTAAATTCTAACGTTTTGTTCCTATTTTCGTTTCTCGCAGTAATTAGCTAAAACAGCACATTCTCATCCCCACTTTAGCAGGTGTATGCTTGCACTAATTTTTTTTTAGAACTGCTGCCATCTTAGTTGTAATGACTTGTGTCGTCATGGCAACCAAGATGGCAGCCATGGGAAATAAGTGCCATGGATTGTGTCAATTTACCACTATTTTAATAAAATTTTATTTCAAGGGTAAAACCTAATTTTAATTCCTAAATTGACATGCATCCTGCCATAGAAGAAGATTAAAATGATGTAGGTTCACCCTCAATGTTTCTATTCTCACTCTAAACTAATCTATTTTTAAATAAATGTTTACCTGGGGAAGAGTTGCATAAGTTCCTGATGGTACAAATAGAGATTTGAAACAGCCTGCACATAATGGTTTGATAAATTGGCTTGATCTCTTGAGCATTAACTACCAATTAAAACAAAAAAGGTGACACTTGATTTATTGAAGAAAGACTGAAAAAATGGTAAGCCAAGCCATTGCATTTTTTTAAAACGACTCATAAGATAAAAAAATAAAAACAAAGTTTGAAATTGTTTATTTAAATTGAAATTTATGTAGAGAAATTAGCTTTCTTGTACACACTCACACTTGACTTGTTGAGTATGAGTATTTACAGTACAGTCGAACCCGCTTATCTCGACCTCGGTTAACTCGCCAACCCTGTTATGTTGACATTTTTTAAGTGAAACCGCTTAATTCTCTCTTTGTCTTAGCATTTTCTCCTGGGTTATGTCGATTCTTTTATGTCGCAGAACCCTGATATCTCAAACACAAAAGGAAACAAATTTGCCACTTAACCTCGGTTATCTCGATCCCCACAACCAATCACTGGCTTTTGAACTCCGCAATAAGAAATAGCAAACAACAAATAAAAAAAGTTTTTCATAATTAAAAATAATGACTTATTTCTCAAAATAGAGGACTTGTGTTTTATAATGAATCTAGAAGTAATTTAAATAAATATGTTTTAATTCAAGGTTTAAAAACCAGGTAGAGTCAATATTATAAATGATCATAATTTGCAGTGCACAAAACGTTGTCATGGGCAGCCTTTCACAATCACTTGCATAATGGCTATGCCATGGTACTACGTAAGAGTTTCATTCATAAGAGTTTGCTGTGTGCAATAGCTATTAAACCATTGGTCAGGGAAAGCTTTAATTAAATAGTCATGTGCCAGAGTTGAAAGTTCAAAATAAGTAGTCCCTAAATAGTATTTTAGTAATAAGGGGATGCGTTGCCTTATATAAGCTATGTAGGCCTAGTCATTGCGCAAGACATGAGCAGCAGAATGAGGTCACAAAATGTGGAGGCTTCATCCATAGTAGAAAATACCAAATGAACTTGCACTTTAAAATGTGTAGTTCAAAAAGTACTTAAGTTAAAAAGTTGATTCTGATTTCATTTTTTAATTTGAAATTTGCTCTAAATAACTACTGTAACTCAAGTAACTGTAATATTTTTAAAAAAAATATTTTTTTTAGTGAAGACTGAAGGCACTGAAGCATTTATTAACGCACATCGTACATAAAGAAATTTCAAGCACATGTTAATATATTGCCACCATATTGGTTTTCAGTTATCTCAAACATCGGTTATCCCGACCCATTTCGGCAAACCCCGAGGCCATCGACATAACCAGGTTCTAACTGTATGCCATGTACCGGTACCTGACTTGAATCATGAAAAAATTTAATAACAATCAACATCACTACTACTAAATAACAGTACTTAAAAGTACTACTAATTGCGGAGTTATACTGAGAGTTTAGGCACTCAGTACTGAATAGTATCAAAACTACTACTGAACAGTGTAACAGTAACAGTTAGTAACACTGCTCATACTCATAAGTATTAAGTTCATAAATCTATAGTCTATACTATAATTATAACTATTATAATTATATATAGTTATATAGTCATAGTCTAAAACTAAACTTAGTAGTGTAACATGTAGTATGATGTAGTAGTTTAGATAATATTCAGTAATCAGTACCTCTACACTAACTGTTATCTTACAATATTATTGAAATCTATTAAAATTAAAAATGTGTTTACCTTATAAGAAATTATATTACGAAATAACACTAATTTTGTCCTTGTAAAATGCATGGTTATTTAAGTTCATGCGTCCTATTACAAAACAAAACCAATGAGCTCTCTTTCGTTGAAAATTAAACTACTTCAAACTAAGGTAACAAGGACGCGATGGTAAACTTAATACACTAAAATCTAAGATTACTACTGTACCAATGGCACCAATTTGAGAACAGGAACTTGGGTATACCTTTTGCGTATAATAGGTGGGGGGAGGCAACCATACAAGGGGGTAATTTTTGTAACATTAATGTAAAATATGTGTGTGAGAGAGAGGAAACTATGCAAATATCAACTATCTGTTTGGTTAGAATAAGTGTAACAGGAGCGTTTCCAAACCACATTTATACAGTATATTTTACGTGCGCTAAAAGGTCGGATTGTAAGTGGACCCACTAAAAGTCAAATTCTAAGTGGACCCCCCCCTCTCCCCCCCCCCAACCACTGTCTTGCACCAGAACTTTTTGGTCACCCTCGGACTCACCCCACTCAAAAATGTTTATCTATAAATCATTGTGACGTAAAAGACAATTAAATGAAGTCAAGTCAGCTTACACCATAATTTTCTAACTTGTTGCGTACAGAACATTTTAGTTCACTCGAACGACCTCGGGGCTCTTGTCGTCATGTCGATCAATGACATGTTTGATAAAGAGGCGCTCGCCACGAACCCCCTGGAGCGTTACCCGGGGAACAGTACCACCGTGTAGGGGACCCGCGCTGAAAGGCAAAGGTAACGCACGGAGACTGCGTTAAATCGAGCACGATTGCATGGCTTCCCACCAAGTGCAGTCGAACTATTTTACTAAACGCAGAAACAGGTTGGGACATGATTACAGTTGCCGTATGGATATGAGGTGAAGGTGTGTGGCAACCTTTCACCGGTGATTTTAAATATGCAGTCTTGAGGGTACTGCTC
>CAXITT010000265.1:485694-508504 GCA_964033795.1 Lymnaea stagnalis
TCTATAGCTACCTTCTCAAAGTTTCTACCTATTTTGTCTGTGGGTTGTATGGGTGCTCTGTGTTTACTGTGTATTGGGTTTTTTTTCAGACATGGTATGCATTTGTTTATGTGTTTCTTTATGTCCTTGTGTATGCCTGGCCAATAAAAATTCTGTGTGACCCTTTCTAATGTTTTTTTTTATACCCATGTGTCCAGCTAAAGGACTGTCATGTGCATGGTTGAGTATTTTGTTTCTGAGTATTAATGGTACTATTATTTGAGATTTTTTGATTTCACCTTTCTCAAAATTTCTGATTAGAATATTATGTTTTATTGTGTAATTATGTCCTCTATAAATTGTGTTATTGTCCTTAATTTTGTTTTTAATGTTCTGAATTTGCCTATCTTCTGTCTGCATTCTAATTATGTCCTCTCTAGATATTTGTTTTGGAATGTCTAATTTTTCTTCTATTTCAGGCTGTGTCTGACTAGTTTTATGTTGTTGTCTTGTTATAGCACTTATATACTCTTTGGTTAAATTTTTTGATTCAATCCAATTTAAAAATAGTTCTTGGGAATTATCTGGAATTTCTTTAATATTTCCAATTATTAACTGACATACTGGGTTGTCCATAAGTACTGCCGTTACCTTTCCTGTCAACCATGGACAGTCTATGTCCACTACTGCTTTATAACATTCAATTTTTGTGTTATTTGCTAACATGACTGTGGTTTTTTCAGATATATGGTCTTTAGGGTCAATCAATTTTTTGTCAACTACTATTGTTGTACAACCTGTGTCTCTTAGACACTGAACAAGCTGGTTGTTTACATAAGAAGGAAAAAATTGTAAACTTCCTTCACTGTGACATGCGCTAGCTAAAGTTTCATGTGGTTTGGTGTTTTGTCTACTGTTAGTCTGATTGGAATTATATCTTTGATTTTTATATGGTTGTCTACTCCTATTTGCACTGTTGTATCTAATTGGACTACTGTTGGGTGATGTTCTCTGATAGTATTGTTGTGAATGTCCTAAATCTCTATGTAATTTCCTACACTCATATTTTTTGTGACCTGGAATGCCACAGTAGAAACATTTGTTGTTGTTTGAATAATTAGTATATGGTGTCTGGTAATTGTTTTGATGACTTTTCTGAAATTTATTGTTTTGCCATCTGGCAGGTAGGCTGTGGTATCTTCTGTTTTGATATGTGTTTTGTTTTTGACTGTCCCTATCACTGGGTGTGTTTCTAATAGAGGCTAGTGTGCTGTTTCTATTGTCTAGCTCTTCATTGGGGTGAGCATCTTTAAATGTTGTGATTGAGTCAACTAACTCACGCTCATTTTTAATCTTTCTCTCTTTAAGGAATGAAAATAAAGAGACTGATGCATTTCTTAATATTTTGTCTATGATAAACATATCCAGTAATGCTTTTGGATCATTTAGGTCAATTTCAGTTAATTCAAGCCATTTGACAAGATTGTCTCTAATATTGAATATGGTGGTGTTAGGATCTACTTCTCTCTCTAGTCTTATGTTGTGGAAATTTTTTCTATAAATGTCTTCTGTGTTTCCATAGAACTTTAACAAAACTTTCTTTATATAGTTATAATTATTCTTTTGTTCTTCACTGAGTGAATTAATAATACTTAGGCTTTTCCCTGATAATCTGCTCAATAAAATATTAGCCCAAGTCTCTTCTCTATAATTGTAAGACTGACAGATGCCCTCAAATTGTGATAGATAACTAATAATTTCTTCTTTATGTTCATTAAATTCTCTAAATTTAGGTTTGTATGTGCTATTGGTTTCTCTATTGCTTGTTGATGGTGTATGCTGTCCTGATTCTATTCTAGCTCTTTCTAGTTTTATTTCTTCCTCTCTTAATTTAAGTTCTTCAATTTCTTTTTGTCCTTTTAATTTCATTTCTTCTATTTGTTTAAGGTCGCTTCTCTCTAACATTCTAGCTTCTCGGTCTTTGTCTTTGTCTTGTCGGTCTTTGTCTTCTTTCTGTCTGTCTCGTATTTTGTCCATTTCTCGAGTTACGAAGTCAGTTAATTTCTCCTGCTTCAAACCAAGCTTCTCACCTACTTCTAATAATTCCAAGTACTCTGCCATTTTTTATGTGTAATGTGAGTAACTAAAATTATATTGGTATGTATCAGTATATCAGTTATCTCCTTATTCTTTAGTTATTAATTAAAATAGTTTACAATATTACATATATTTACATGTTAATGAATGTATACACAAATGCAAGTTGATACATGAATTATAAGTTATAAATAAGTGTAAGAAAAATTTAAAATAATTAAATTGTCTACTTCACAACATAAATACAGATATGTAGACGTTTACATGAATACAAATGAGACAACAAATACAAAAGTACTGTTTAGTTTATGGACCACAAGATAGTAGAAAATATGACAGTAGGTTGACAATATGTATAACAATGACAAGACAAATAGCACAAATATGACAAGATCTACTAAAAAACAACAGTTATGACAATGTACAAACTAGACTTCACAGCTAACATAAAATTATCCTACAGTGTTATAAATAGGGCCAGAAGAAACCTTTACTGTTTTAATAAAAAAACTTCCCTAGGAAAGATAACACCGTGGATATTCCTAAAGTATACTCTAAAATTAAACTTATAATATACAGAAAAAGTAAAAAAATTTACTTAATCTAATTAAGTATGATATAAGTAGATTTTTAAAGTCTTAAATTATATATAATACATAACACATAAATACATAAATACCAAGTGTTTAAAAGAAATCTGTAGTTGGTCACCTCTGCTCCTCTGTGACGCTATGATCTCTGTGTAGTCGATAATCCTTCTATGTAGAAAGTGTACTTGGGTAAATACTCCAATGCAAAAGTTATATAATCCAATGAAAAAGTTACAACACAAACTGCTTCAATAATCCAATGCAAGTACCTTGCGTAATAGAAGTAATAGTGTAATAATCCAATTGAAAATAGTGTCAGTGTACTTTTTCTCCGATTCAGTTGAACTTGTGAGTAATTAAAGAATTACTTTACTTGAAATGCGCACTAGGCTTTGTGCGGCTTGTATAAAGTGAAGATTATGCTGGGGAAATCTTACTTTCGATGTCTTGATACACACATCTCATCTGTAATAACGTCAGACTTCTACTTCTGTTGGTCTTGTAATATGTAGGCTTACAGTAAATCTTTGCTACAGTTGTAAATAACTTGAAAATTTTCCTTATGCTGCTAGTTGCCGTGTACCAGTTGACTGAACTCTGAACTCCCGTGACTGACCTCAATTATCGGCTAACTCTGTGTGTAGTGAACTCGTCTCGGACTTGATTAATACACGGTCGTAATGTCGTTCGCTGTATTCTTCCGCTCGAATTTTAAAATATATCATTGTTACTCAATGTTCTGTAACACATTTCTGACACTTCTTTACAATATTTGTAACGCATCGTCGTTACACCGCTTCTGACACCATTTGTAACACACCTACTCTGACATGGCGTGGGAGCTTATTTCTTATGCTGTGGGTTATGTCAGTAGTATGGTTACTTATGTTATGTTGATATTTCAGGATGCCGACTAAGGCTTCTTCATTCTTCCACTTATAATCCGGGCACGCAAATAAGAATACTGAATCCTGGTTAAACTTACAGTACTTTATTGAACACACTTTATATTGATAATATTAATAAATAATCCTTGCATGAATGTAATTTCACATATAAATCTATAGTATTCCATCATTAAGAAAGACACGTCCTCATACTACTGTCAACTCAGCTCAACTGTACTACATCTCAACTCTAACTCAACTCCGACTAACTCTGACTCCTTATCTCAGTCAACTCATACTTTATTATCAGCAAAGCGTGGAAAACAACCGCTCTGACAAAAACATAATTTTACTCTCCAAAAACGTGGAGTTCACATTTGCATCTCAAAATACATGGTCAACACAATTCACTGTTCACTCATGCTACCTCTCTGTTTTCATGTGAAAACATAGTCCGTTACAAGTATAAGTATCAGAAAAGTTAGTTTCACTGATTAGGTTGGGGTATGATGACATGAACAGAGTCTTGCACATCCTAATTTGGTGAAAATTAGATAAAATCCCTGTATCAAAAAAATAATATTCTATCAATCTAAATTTACTTTTGACGTACCGGTATTAAAGGCATTTTTTCTGTAAAAAAAAAATAAAAATTCAAAACGGTTATTTAGATTGATTGCTTCTTCTCTTTAGATTCATTGGTAGTTAGAGCTGAGCCAAAACTAACCATACTTTGCCTGTAGCGGAGCTCTGTCAAAATTCTGCTGCACAACCTTGTCTGTATCATAATTTTTTGGGGGTTAAAATCATAGAAGTACTAATCCAGTGTTGCAGGTTAGAATTATATTACTATTGATCTGTGACATTAAAATCTTTTAAAGACTCTAATATACGTGGAGTTAAACTCTTGCATTGAGCTTTACTTGACCATTTTGAAGGCTTTCTTTTGTTCATTTAAAACCAACCTGCCTAAATCCTAAAGAGCTTGAATTTTACTTACTAATTCCAGTAGTGAGTTGACTCTTACTATTTAATAGAATAAATAGACCAATCTATTCAACTTACCCTTTGAAAACCAAGAATCTTTAGTCTCAATACATTGCAAACCATGGCTGATGCAAAATCAATGATTACACCAGGTGTGTGATTAATTTGTTAAAAACTTATTATTAAGGTAACTTTCACACTTTCAGGTCAAAATTGTTCATGGGATATTGACTTCTCATATAATATAATAAATGCCAGCTTGCGCCCTAATGGAGTACAGTTTCTGTCTCTCTACTAATTCATATGTTATTTTACTTCCAGGTTGAAGTGTTGTTTTCACAGAGATCACTTGAAGGCCCCCCCCCCATCACTGCAAGACTTTACAGCTGCTCTTATGATGAACGTGTAGGAGGAATCATAGCATGTCAGGATGATGTCTAGTCAACATTTTACTTGAGGTAAATACCTTTTTATGCCATTTACTTTTCATTACCTGTGCCACTTTTTTTTCCCTTTTCAACATTCCAACGTAATGCTGAATTTATCATACTGGGGATTAATACTTGGGCTATATGAAGTTCCTGATGGTTGAGGTTCTGTTATGTTTCTCTGGAAGTTGTTTGTATGTGTCTCATAACTTTTTCTAAAGTGATTTAGAATAACATAGATGCTAGTGAATCTCCTTGACTGAGAGGCCCTGATATGAAAGTCCCTCAAGTACTCTTCCAGTACCGGTACTTAGATTCTTTTTTTGGAGTTAGCCATCATCATGTGTAAGCCAGGTCTGTTTGTTAGAAAATCTCAAGTTCCTATAGTGCATCATACATATATTTACTGTCTAAGCTGTTGTGTAGTCCACATATTGCTAGTGTATGGAGATGTTGTATTCTTAGCATGTCTTCTGGAGACATCTGGTGGTCAAGATATGATCTGTGGTGGGTCTATTCTGTCTGGATCCATATGGATAGTCACCTAGAATATGTTCAGTATGCCTGTCCTGTTTTATTGCTATTAATTTGATGATGATTTTGTAGGTTACATTAAGTAGGAAGATTCCTCCAGTTTAGATCCATTCTTGTGAATTGAGCGCAGTACTCCTTTTATATGGCATTTCTCCTTCCTGCCAAATTCTGGATATAAAGTCTTGTATTTGTCTATGCAGTTTGTTTCAACCTAGTTTTATCAGTTCTACAGTGATAAGGTCCTTTCCTGGGCTTTTGTTAATTCTCATGGTAAAGATCATGCCTTTTTTTTCATTGTTGGTTGGCTGACCAACAGGTTCAGTCTCCCTTGCGAGTTTTAAATCCTCGTTGGCCCCACCCCATGAGCCATTTATTATCCCTTCAAATTGTTTTTCCCGTCTAGTACCTTTTCTGTGATCAGTTCCTTATCTGTAGTGCTGATAGTTCCCAATAAAGCTGCCAGCTGTGCTGTACACATCAATAAACAAATCCATGTCTTGATTATAAATTATTTTATTTTGTAAAAAAAAAAAATGATCATTAAATCATTTTTATGTTTGCTTTTTATAGTATAGGCTATATTTTAGAAAGAAAATCTAAAAATATGTTGAAGTTTAGATTGATGATTTTAAGAAATTTCGGGGGGGGGGGGGGGGCAGCCTTTTTGAACACTTATTTTAAAAAAATTGTTGAGCCTTTTAAACTAATTTTTTATTAAAAGGACAGGATCAAAACAAAGCATGGGAAAACCTGATTAAGGCAGGCAACAAAAAGTGATACATCTTTTTTCAGGTTTTCTCATACATTTTGCTCATTTCCTTTTATTAGTTCCTCTATTAGATTGGCTAAGTTTCCTACTCTAAACAAGCTTAATAAGTTTAGAATCGCAGTCCTAAAACTATCTCCATAGCCATACTTAGATTTCCTTAAGTATCATTTCTGGTTCTTGATTGTGGTTTGGAATTTGTAACATTTTTTTTTACATGGCTGTGTTGCTAGTCCTCAACCATCTAGGAGGGCTGCTCTCTAGGTAGCTGCTTTATTTTTGGGTAACATTCATTGACTTTTTTGGATCACTCCGTTTCCAACAAGGCAGTAGGTTCTGATTTTGGTCAGCCCCTGGTATTTTATGTCCCCGGTAGCCATCATATCCGTTGGGTGTTCCCCTATCTGCCATCTAGGGAGGCGCGCGATGGAAGATAAGTAACTATGCACATGTCCTTAACCCATCTAATCATCTAAAAAGGTTTGATATCCTCCTAATGGAGGAGTTAAAAAATGAAAGGTCCTTTTCAACTCGCCGTCCCCTGAAATATAAATACACGCCTATCGCAGTTAATGTCTCCCATAATCTTCAAATTGCACCAAGTGGGGTGTAGGCCCCACATTGGAAACAATTTGAACAATTAATCAGATTATAAATGAATAACTGCTTTAATCTTAAAAATTGTTTTTAAAAACCGAACTGAGATTTCCATCTAAAGAAAATTCTTGAATACTCCCCCCCAGATATTCAGTTTTAAAATCACCTTTCTTTTCTAACTCGAAAAATTAGGGAAATCATTCCAGCCCCATTTTGAGTTTGAAGAGAATTATAATCTTTATTCCAAAGTAAGGAACACGGTTTAAGTCTTTAATGCAGGTCTCATTCCATTTCAATTCAAAATTTTTGATGTTGCTTTAGGTGTCTTGTCTGACATCTTTGGTGTCGGCACCATGTTAAACATTTGTTGCAACGCAAGTGAATGAAAAGCAAAAACGTATAAAGCATGGCATTCAACACAGCACATGAGAAATTGTCAATCCATTTGAGTGTGTTCTAAAATTTAATTTACTGCAGCTATTAACTCTCAAAAAGACGGCACATTTTGTATTTTTTTTTTATGACCTTGAATACAACTTACTATTCAAAGTGTCTCATGACTGTAATTTTGTAGCTACCTACAAGTATTATATATAATATATTGGTAATTGTATGCTCCTAAATTGATATGTCATTGTTCAAAATATACTTGCGAAAATTGATTATTATGTTTAATGTTTAGGCAAAAAAAAATCACATCATCATAAATAAGGAACAAAATATTATTTCCAATTAAAGCAATACTATTGATATTTTATATTTTATTAAACATATTCAATGCTACAACATATTTTCAAAGGAAGAGACTCATTAATAAGATAAGTTATGGCTTTTAGTGGACAACATCAATCGAGGAAATAAATTCCCAAAAAGTAAAAATTATAATTAAAATTTATTTTTTCAAAAACTACATTAAATTATCACTTAGAAAATAATTTTTAAGTATTAAATTAGAATGAAAGCTAAGAAAAAATGTGCATTTTAAAAAGAAATTATTTTTTTTACATCACCAAAATACTGATCAGTTGATGATATAATCTTTCATCGAGGCGATGCTTGAAAAATACTTGAAAAACAATTCCTTTCTTCATTAAAACATGAGTAAACTCATCTTCATGCTGGTTCTGGAACCAGCTCCCCTTCCATATACGTCATAGTGAAACCTCGTCCATTTTCAAAAAGTCCCTTAAAACTCATCTGTTTAGGTCCGCCTATGACCTGTGATGCACCCTCCTTGCCCTACCTCATTTTCTGTTTCAGGTTGATCCTGAAGTGTCAAAGTGTCCTCGTTTTATAGCCATTTTCATTGTTTCTATAGAATAGTAGTTACTATCCTAGTGTCTCATTTAGTTTACATGTTTTAATAATTGTAAAGCGCTTAGAGCTTTATGATAAGCGCTATATAAAAATGCCTAAATAAATAAATAAAACATAAAAATGTATGGCAAACAATGGGTCTGACATATACTCCCTTTTACCCTTGTTTTGGTAATGCAATTTACATTTTTTTTTGTTATTGTCATGTTGCAACATACGATGTAAAAATGTCAGGCTTTTACAGTAACTTGCACATCATCAAAGATGTCCTAAGTTTCCTAAATTGTTCATGAATCACTACATTATCATGACGCTGATACAGTTCCTTTTATTTTGCATTGAAATACACAACAGTCTCCCAATTTTGCACAGCTTGTCTCCTTATTTTTAATATCCGAAACTTTTAGGAAACTCAATATGGCCTTGCTCATAGTCCATCATATAAGAATTTCCTGGACCATAGTCTTGTAGAATTAAGTACTTGAATAATTACAGTATTCATAATAAATCTTTTTAGTTGATTAAACTCATCTTCAATGATGTTATACCAATTTTTTTTAAAACAGAGTCTTCAGTCTGTTGTCCTGTGCACATTGCACACTAATCTAACAAATTAAATATGCAACCAAATTTTGCAGTAAATTTGAGTTTGAAAGTCTATATGCTTTTTAAATCTCCTTATATCTCTCTTGTTTTAACACTCATCAGTAAGCAGTATGCTATGTACCTCTGGTCTCAATGCAGAAATCCACTTAGAGCCCCACAGTCATTGTCATCATAATCATTAGATATTCCATCCCTGTGGCACTACAGCCCATGTAGGGTTTTGGCCTGCCTCACCACTTCCTTCCACTCAGACCTAACTAATGCCTTTCTTTTCCATGCTTGGACTTTCAGCTGCTGTAGATCTTTTCTACATCATCTATCCACCTAAGTCTAGGTCTGCCTTTGAGCCTTTTTCCTCTGGGGTATTGGTGATGTACCCTCTTCGTTCCTCTGTCATTTGGCATTCTCTCTAGGTGTCCTGCCCAGCGTAGCCTGCCTCTTTTTATTTCTGCCACTATCGTGGGATCCTGATATAGACTGTATAATTCCTGGTTGGTTCGTATTCTCCATCCATATTCATCCTTTGTTGGCCCATATATTTTCCTGAGAACTTTCCTCTCCCATGTGTTTAATAGGTTTTCTGCTGTTTTTGTTAGGGTCCAAGTTTCACTTGCATATGTCACAACTGGTCTGATCACAGTTTTATAAATAGTTTTCTTTGTTTCTCTTGTAATGTTTTTACTTTTCTGACTACTGAAGTATGCCCTGTTTCCGGCTGATATTCTTTCTTTTATTTCTGTTAGTAATTCATTTCTTTCATTGAACAAGGATCCAAGGTATTTGAATTGATTTACTTTTTCAAAAGTTTGGTTGCTAATTTTAATTGTTTCATCTGTTTGTTCCTCTCTTATCATGGTCATGTATTTTGTTTTTTGGTTGTTAACTTTCAGCCCTGCTTGTAAAGATGCGTCTTCTAATTCAATAAAGGATTTTGATATGTCTTTTATACTTCTCCCTAGAAGTGCTATGTCATCAGCATATGCAAGATACTGAAGTGGTTGGTTGTAGAGTGTGCCAGTTGGTTGTGGGTCTTGAGTTTCCCTCAGAAAGTATCCTGTTATCGTTCCTCGAGTGTCAATGTGTATGTTTCTAATAACTCTCTCTGTTAGGTTAAAGAGCATACAAGACAGTGAGTCTCCATGTCTTAGGCCTCGTCTAATATCAAATTCCATTGAATATTCTCCTTGAATCTTGATTTTGCTTTTTGAATATTTTTTTTTAAATATTAGTTTTTATTAATTTAGCTCATATGCAAAAATGTACAATCTAAATAAAAAAAAATATTTTAAAATAGAAAACAATCTGCCTCAATTACTTTTACTTCAACTTATCATTGAAAAGGAAACATTGTTTAGCCGATTGTTTACATTTGACATTGAGCTGACACTATATCTTCTAAATACCAAATAACTGAAACTGAATACCAAATAGTTTAAGTTAAAACAAATAATGTGTTTTTTTTTTTATTACAATTAACGAATTTTATACTACTAGAACATGTATACAGCTAATGTTGGGGCTAAGAAGTAGGTATCAGGGAATGAGTATAGTGTGAATGAAAAATGTAAACCAACCTTGATTACTGTTAATATGATCAGGGTTTGGAAATTTGGTTTGGGGGGAGGGAACACGTAATGTTAGATGTGACACTTTTTCAAGGTCACCACACTTATCTTTTTTTATAAGGGAATAAGGGAGGTGGTGATATGAAACCTTTTTTGGGTGTTCAGGTAGGGAGTGGGGCAAAAATGGTTGTGAAGAACTGCTGCAAGAGGTGGGGTTTGACATTGTAGAATGTCTTAATAACATCCCTCCTGGTAAAAAGAAAAGTTTAGATTCTTTTGAATAAGTTTGAGAACCATTGTGATGGTGTGTTTCGTCAAGTAATGTTTGATGTGTGAAGGTGTTTGAAATGATACTAATACACATGCTAAATTTTATTTAGCATTCATTCTTCATGAGCTGTAATCATTCTTCAACAGGAATGAATGGTCAAGAGAAATCACAAGGTGAATGGTTAAGAGACATGTCAACTCGACATGCTCCAATGATCTTCCTCGTCAACTTTTTGACAAGATAAGGTATGTGAACTTTTACTGTGAAATGAATGAGTGTGATATGCGATATACCTGGGTATAGCAAATAGTAAATGTTCAACATTTATACAGCAAAATATTTTTAAAAAAATGCTTTTAGCATAACGTCCCACCGACTAAACTACTTTATTGAAAACTTTTGCTCGACTAAGCAAAGGGTCTCAATTAAAAAAATATTGGTTATTATGATCAAAATAAATTAAATATGAAACAAACAAAAGTTATTTATAATTTTATTTCATATAATAAAACAAGCAATAGTCATTGTGATTTAAAATATGATTAAATAAAAAATGAATTGATATTCATAGTCATGATAAAAAATATAAGGTTATTTAGAGGATAATAATAATTATAATATGTCAAGTTGACTATCACTGCATTTTCAAAAATTCACAGACTGTCACCATGGTCACCGTAGCCTGCTAGTATTATTATCTAACAATGCAACGGTCTTGATTTTTATGTTCTTGGCCCATCCACAATCCGCGTAACTTTGGCCATCCTTAAATGTAGAAATCCTACAGCTGCTGTAGATCTGTTTCTAAAAGGTCTCTTCATCTAAGCCTTTAAGTCTGCCTTTGAGCCGTTCTCCTCTTGGTGTCTGCACTTTTTTATTTGTTCTTCTAGCGTGGTATCCATATTGATTCTTTGTGGCCCGTATATATATTTTTTTTTAGAATAGAATTTTTCTCTCGCATGTGTCCAAATTATCACTGGCGTATATTACTACTGGTCTTATTACAGTTGTATGTATAGTTTTCTTTGTTTGTTTTTACTTTTTAATATTTCTGTTTTTAAGTTAATACCTACTTCAAGGCAGTATATATAGCCAGCTAATGCCTATGTGTCCAAATGTTCTTGATCCACTCATATTTAGAGAAAGCAGCATTTTTGTCTTTATCACTTGTATGGGTATGACCACAGTTAATTGTGAATGTTATAATAATTTAAAGGAATTTGACATATTAATTTTAACATAAATTTTCATTCCTTACATTCATATTACATAGTTAATAATTTAATAGAATAAGATAAACTGATCGCATTAGGCATTTAACTCTGTAATATACTATGTATATTATTTTGGTGAGTTTGATATATTTATTGGGGGGTGGAGGGGGGATGCTTAGCCTCAGTATTAAAACGGTTTCCCACCTTCCCCCCACATGCAACAGGAATGCAAAAGTTGACCTGACATTACCACTGCCCATGTTTATGAAGTAATCCAAATGTTTTTATATGCTTTCGTTGGTAATTTTGTGAGATATAAAATGTTCTATTTGGCTTTTTAAGCTAGGCCGATAAAAAGATTGAATGAGCATCTATTGTAGTTGATGCAAAGGGAATCATCATTGATGATGCTATGATTGTAGATATCTATGAATTAGACTTTGAAATTAGTAATAGTTCAGCATACTACTGGCCGGTGACCAAGGTGATGAAGGAAGTGAAGTTAAACTGATATAGAATTTGTCATTTCTCAGACCGAAAATTGTCATAGCATTACTATTTTTAGAACATCAGACAAATATTTCTTAAAACATTGAAGCTAATAGGGAGTTTCAGCATATCATTCGAACAATCCTTGTATCTAGAGTCACTGTTACATGTGCCGTGCGCACAATGTAGACCCATTTCACAAGGTGTATATCCTTGAATATAGCAATAGCAGTAAAAAAAAAATTGTGTAAAATATAGTTGAAAACAAGTTTTGATTTAGGTTAAGGGTCACTTTGCTAACATAGTAGTACGGAACATTGTTGACATTTGGTCCGACCAGACTACCTGGATCATTACAGCAATTCTATTAATAGATTTCCGCCAATAAATGAAAAGCCCTATTCAGCTGATTCCCCTAACTGTCATTGGCGGACATGACTGCTGCTGTGGTGTTACAGCAGACAATCAAATTAATATCAGTTTGATTTGTTTCAAACGCAAGGAATTTCCTTTAATCGTGTACTATTTCAGAATTTTATATTTTGAATCCAGTTGCAATTTTAAAATTTTTGGGGGTTAAAATAATATTAGGACTGAGATGTTGGCCCTTCAAAACAAAAGCCTAATTTATTGGCATTTAAAAAAAATAAAAATTTAAGTGATTTTGTATATAACTACAAAGTATTGAAGAATAAGGTTATATAAAGAAGTATTAAGTCAATAACAACTTTGTTAAATACAATTCTATAAATATTAATAACTTATATTTGATTAAAACTGCACCTGGGTCTGTTTTAAGGTATGTACATATTGTTTAAAGGTTCGGGTTTCAAATGAAAGTAATATTAAAAACAAAAAATCTTGACACAACAGCATGATTGCACTTGACAGTTTGTGGGTTAAGATACTATAATATGCTAGAAGATATGACCATGTTACCGGGATAACAATCCAAGTATATTATAAATGAAACAGATTTTGACGTTTTGTATACTCATAAAAAACAATAAAATTTATTTTCCATACAACCCTGTGGCACAACAGATTGCCTCACTATTTCCTTACACTGAGACCTAACTAATGCTTTTCTTTTCCATGCTTTGATTCCATGCTACTGTAGATGTTTTTCCACATCATCCATCCATAGCCTATATATGCCATTGAGCCGTTTTCCTCTGGGGTTTTGTCGAAGTACTCTCTTCACTCCTCTGTCATTTGACATTCTTTCTAAGTGTCCCGCCTAGAGGAGCCTACCCTTTTTCAAATCTGCTGCTATTGGGGATCCTGATATAGACTATACAATTCCTGGTCGGTTCATATCAAACCCGTTTACCCTCCAACTCTTAAAATCGTACAATATCCTCACAAAATCGTTATACATTATCTGAGTAGTAAAAAAGGACATACAGTATATATAATATATAGGACTCAAAATTGTATGAGTAAACAGGTCTGTCATATTGTCCATCCATATTCATACTTTGTTGGTCCATATAATTTTAGGAGCAGTTTTCTCTCCAATGTGTTTAATTAATAGGTTTTCTGCCATTTTTGTTAGGGTTCATGTTTCACTTGCGTATGTTACAACTGGTCTGACCACAGTTTTATGAATAGTTTTTCTTGTTTTTCTTGTAATGTTTGTACTTTTGAGTATTTTATGACAAAAGAAGTTTGACCCGTTTCCGGGTGATATTCTTTATTTCATTTAATAAAGATCCTGGGTATTGGAATAGATTAACTTGGTCAAAAGTGTGCTTTCTAATTTTAATGTTTTCCTCCGTCTGTTCTTCTCTTATCATAATCATGCTTTTTGTTTATTGGTTGTTAACTTCCAACCCTACTTGCAGTGATGCGTCTTCTAATTCAATAAAGGCCTTTTGATATTTCTTCACTACTTTTCCCTAACCATGGTATATCATCAGCATATGCAAGATACTGAAGGGGGTTGATAGTAGAGAGTGCCCGTTTGTTGTGGGTATTGGGTCTCCCTCAAAAATTATCTCGTTATTGTTCTTCGGGTGTCAATATGTATGCTATAACTATCTCTGTTAGGTTAAATAGCATAAAAAAACAATGAGTCTCCTCGTCTTAGGGAATCTGTAATTCCGCTTTTTGAGTTGTTCATTGGCCATTTTATAGTCCACACAGATTTGATGTACTTGGATATTATATTCTTACATTTCTCTAATAGGCATCTGATGGTGAAAATATGATCAGTCGTTATATTTTGTCTGAATCCAAAAATTGGCAGTTTAATAGTATTTCTTTAGATATCATTGGATTTAAAGATAGTGTCATCCACACAAAAATATGCACACCCTATTCCCTCCACCAGATAGTGTTTTACCGAATAAATTTAATTATCAAATTCATACTTTCATTCTGAGGGCAAAATGAAGGTATCAAAACACCCTCCTCCCACAGTTTTCAATAAACATAAATAAAATCATGCACGCAACTTATGCATGGCCCTGAACTTGATTAACAAAGCCGAAAATTGCCAAAAAGTTATGGTTATTTACTTTAACAATTCCTTAACAAAGCAGAAAGCTGTAACATAATTGATGATAGAGATATTGATATTAAAAGGAACCAATTGCTACTGCATATGGTTTTTTCTTACTTGGATGAGTTGTAACTGTCTATGAATTTTCGTAGCACATTATTGTTGAACACTTTTAAACGTTAAGTTTTTATAACTTATTAAAATTGATAATAGCAAAGTTTTGGAATGAAAATAAGTAAAATTTATTAATTAAATGTTATAAATATAAAGCTAAAATTTAATGTGGTATTAGCAATTTAAAAAGTAATGAAAAAACCTTATAATTCATTTGTTTAGCATTACATGGCCAGCTTAGTTCCTTGTTATATTTAAACTTAAAGATACTTGTTCTCTTGAAATTTTAGGTGGCAATTAATGATTTATCCTTTTGGGACGGATGTGTGCATAGTTAAGGAGAGATAATCATGAATGTGAATTCTCTATATGTATGATTAAAGAGACAAAAAATAGTGATCTTTTCATTTTCTTCCAATGAATGGGAAGAGGTGAATGTATAGAACCAGTTGTCATTACAAAGGCATTAAAACACTAACGGGCTGAGAAGGCTGTAAGCAAAGCAAAAAATGATCAGTATAATTATCAGTTTGATAACAATTGCTAGAGATGGATGGACTGGTTCTATACATGCACATTTGATTTATTGAAACCCTCTTGGGTATAGAAAATGAGAAGATACAAATCGTCCGCGCCTATATAATCTAATTAGAACCTTGTTATTCTAGGGGGACAAAATGTAAAAGCCTATTCAGATGTTTTTGCTGATAGGAATAATACAAAATGTTATTTATTTTCAGATGGTGCTCAAGAATACAAGATCCAACTCATCAATATAAGATCAATTCAAGGCAAAGACTATGAGACAATAGCTCCAGTTGGTGCTGAAGAATTCAAGGCAAAGAAAACTGAACAGATGGTGGTCAAAGCAGAAGATAATTAATTATTGGAAAGACATATTTGAATAAAAAAAATTATTGAAACTTTGTAACATGAAAGATAAACTTGAATAAAAAGAATAGAAATAATCAGATGTTTTAAATTATTTATTAAATTTTAATTGAAGAAAGAAAATGAAAACATGAATGCTCTTTATTTTAAGGGGAGAAAAACAAAAATTCTCCCCGCGAGACTATCTCCAAAGAGATGAAAACATGAATACTCCTGGTGATATACAGTGAGTTCTTTACACAGAAACACAAGTTACATTGATAACTTAAGGACTTGGTGAAATCCAAGCTACCTAAAAAGTGCAGGCACCTTATTCCACCAAGCCCTCCAATTACATATTACAGGCAAAGTATGAAACCCAGGCCTTCTGATTATCCCGGCAGGCCTTCTGATTATCCCGGCAGGCCTTCTGATTATCCCGGCAGGCCTTCTGATTATCCCGGCAGGCCTTCTGATTATCCCGGCATGCCTTCTGATTATCCCGGCATGCCTTCTGATTATCCCGGCATGCCTTCTGATTATCCCGGCATGCCTTCTGATTATCCCGGCATGCCTTCTGATTATCCCGGCATGCCTTCTGATTATCCCGGCATGCCTTCTGATTATCTTGGCATTCTTCTGATCCGCGTTTAGTACTTTAAATTTAAATGTTTATTTGTTAATAAAAAAAATCCAGGCAGTCATGACTAGACAATACATAGTCTAAAATAGAAAAAAAAAATCTACAGACTGCCCGGATTTCATACTTTGCCTGTAATATACACAATAAATCCCTTATTTGTCAAAAACCACTATCGTTGTTGGTTTAGATCAAGAACAATCTCAAGATCTTGACAACAAAAGTTTACAATGAATAATCCCTAACAAAAACTTTTTATTACAGGGGGCTTTGACATCCTAATTCTGCATTGCCCCCCGTTATTATTTCATTGCTGGTTAGCAAATAATTAAACTCTTTTTGTGCACAATTCGAGTCTTATCATTTGATGACCAGCAATATATACTACAAGTATATACAATATCACACATCCTTAACTGATACTAGACAACATATTTACAACAGTATATGTACAAAATCTTAAGCTATGTTCACACAACCAATTTTTACTAGGATTCTTAGCTTTCCCACAAGCTGATTTGTTGAACATTGAACAAAATATGATTGGATTATTTCTGTAACTTGTCAGCAGACACTGTACTGCGACACTATAAATTGAGGATAAAAACCAGTGAAAATGAAATGGCCTCTTTTTTTTATGGCACCTCATAGAGAGTAGCTGGAATAGTGAGCAGCTCGTAGCCACGGAAAGTTAAGAATCCATGTAACAAATCCGCACTGTGAATATACCTTACAAATGCACCATCTTATACTGGGTACATTGATGACCAACACTTTATGCATCCTTTACTAATACCGGTACTAGACAACATATTTACAAGGGTAGATCTACATCCTTAGTCCTAGGCCTACAAAATAAAATACATGAAGGTGAGTTTCAAGTTACAAATTATAACTTTTAAGGAAACAAATATAAATACCAATAGAAACATCTATTTAAAAATTTAGATACAGTTGAACCCACTTATCTTGACCTCGGTTACGCCAACCCTGATACATCGACGTTTTTGAAGTAGAACCACCAAATTCTCTCTTTGTCTTAGCATTTCCTCCTTAGTTGTCGATTCTTTTATGTCACCGAACCCTGATATCTTGAACACAAAAGGTGGCCAAATTTTTCACTTAACCTCGGTTAGCCCCATGACCAATCGTCAGCTTTTGAAAATTATATACAACAAAAGCGTGCCTACTTCAAACTGTAGCAATTGAAATGAAATGACAAAATCGTCCACACAATTAACTTGACACAGCAAGGAGCGAGAGGCTAGCAAACAAAAGAGAGAGGTGGTAGTATCTGTTCCATTTATAACGAACTCACTTGTCACTTAATAGGCTTTCAACCATTCTTACATGTTGATTTTTTTTTAAAACCCAGAATCCATTTTTGAATAAACTGAACTGGTGAATACGGAGCTGAAAAATATTTAGTCTCACGAATCCGGAATTTCGGGACAATCCGGAAAAGTGGCACTTACGCCTTGTGTTGTTAGTAAGCATGCCGATCGCTTCATCAAACAAATCACAGTAATGCTGTTTGGAAAAAAACAACTCCAAAAACATGTGCATGTACATTCTCATTTATAAACGCACATTGTGTAAATAAAGAAATTTCAAGCACATGTTAATATATTGCCCCAATATTGGTTTTCGGTTATCTCGATCATCGGTTATCTCAACACTTTTTGGCAAACCCAGAGGCCATCGACAAAACCGGGTTCGACTGTATTGGTTCACAAGTTCATACACACATGTTCATACACACATTTTTTTAACAGCCAGAAGTGGTTGGCACTCAGTTGTAAGTAAAACCAATAACTATCAACAATAATGGCCATAATGGTGGTCAACTGTTCATGTTGGTGGCACTACAGATGGTCAAATGTTCATGTTGGTGGCACTACAGATGGTCAAATGTTCCTGTTGTTGGCACTACAGATGGTCAAATGTTCCTGTTGTTGGCACTACAGATGGTCAACTGTTCATGTTGTTGGCACTACAGATGGTCAAATGTTCCTGTTGTTGGCACTACAGATGGTCAAATGTTCAGGAAGGAAACACTATATTTTGTCCAATGTTAAGAAGTCAAGGAATCTTAACAAATGAAAGAGAAAGACTTACCTGTTCAGGAATGTCTCTATTACAGTAAAAGAAATCTTGGTGGTATCTCAGTTGTACCCCAATCACGGATGTATCTCAATTGCACCCAATCATGGATGTAGTATCTCAGTGATACACAATCATGGGTGTATCACACTTCTATCCAATCATGAAAGTATCTCAGTAGTACCCTATCATGGGTGTATCTTAATTGTACCCAATCACGGATGTAGTAGCTCAGTGGTGCACAATCATGGATGTAGTAGCTCAGTGGTGCACAATCATGGATGAAGTAGCTCAGTGGTGCACGCTCATGGATGTATCCCAGATGTACTCAATCATGGATGTATCCCAGATGTACTCAATCATGGATGTTTCCTAGTTGTACCCAATCATGGATGTATCTCAGTTGTACACAATCATGGATGTAGTATCTCAGTGGTATACAATCATGGATGTAGTATCTCAGTGGTATACAATCATGGATGTAGTACCTCAGTGGTACAAGATCATGGATGTATCTCAATTGCACCCAATCATGGATGTATCTCAGTTCTACCCAATCATGGATGTATCTCAGTTGTACTCAGTCACGGATGTAGTATCTCAGTGCTACACGATCATGGATGCATCTCAGTTCTGATGACCAAATTAAATTGAGAATATTATCAAAAATATTTTACTATATAATATTAAAGTTAAGGTTTCCAATATATTATGATGACATATTTTTGTCTTAATTTCTTACTCTTTCAATCTTAGTATCATTTAGGAACAATGAAAAAAAAACTCACTGACTAAATCTCATGTATAATAAAACTAACTAAAAACTGGAAATCTATTTACTTAATAGATATTCAGTACCTGGGTCAAATGAACCATGAAATCAAGAGAAATCATTTTCAATCAGATCCCATCTTGGAGGAAATTATCCAATATGTTTGTAGAAACAATCTGTAATCTGTAATAAATAGAGAAATTATAAACTTGTTTGTCTGGTTTTATATAATAATAATAAATATTATTTGGAAATCACGCTTCATCCCCCAAAGGCTTGAAGCGCAGTACAAAGTCAACATATAGTGTGTTCTGTATTTTTAAAAGGGTCAAATTTCCCTAAAGGCAAAGTAGCTTTAAGCCTAGAACATTAATAATCTATTGGGCAACCAAATTTTAGAAGCCATATTTTATAGATTCCATGGCTTACTGAAAAAAAATAATTAAAAAATTATACAAATTTAAATGAAATCTTTTACAAACTTTAATAATAAAGGATTTACTTTAAATTGCTCTTGCTGTCCTCTCGGATATTACATGGAAGCTAAATTTTTATTTAATATTGTTTTAATTGTGGTTTGCATACTGAAGAAGGCGTCTTGCCAACACCTTTCATTTTTTTGTTGCATCCTTTTTTTCATATTTTCCCATACTTGGTTTAGCTCATCTCCTTAGATTTAATATTTACATTCTGATTGTGATGTTAATCAACGAGGCATTTTGAACTATATTTCCAAATATTTTTGTGAATTATAATTATACATTAAATCCTCTGAGTCTTGTTTATCTTAAGTCAAGTCAGATATGTCATATAACAAGGTATAAAACTATTCCTATAAAATCATTGCTCCATGTTTCTCAATTTTTCTTCTAAGTACCGGTATCAGTGTCTTGAAATTTTCCCCATGACTACTGTACATCTCCATTTACCCAAAACAATATTTCCCATGATCACAGTACCTCACAGAGTACACTAAACAATATTTATCATTACTACTGTACTTCTCAATGTACCTAAAACAAAATTTCCCACATAACTTGTTCCCCTATTTTTGTATGGCCAAAATACCTCTGATGTTTGATTTAAAAACTTAAGCAATTTATAGTATATTTTTAAGGATTTATGTTTTATTATTTACAATTGTCTATACATTTTTAATTCGTCAGTGACTTTTGTGTTACGCAATTTTATATGTTAGTAATAAAAGCCTTTCAACAGCCCTTGGTCTTGAGGTTTTTTAAAGTGAAGTACTGATCAACAAATTTAAATCAATATTCTCCTCAAATTAAGATTCTGATCTCTCGTCCTACTATTTTTCAATGGTAATTGTAGTCATCTCTTTAGTCTTAAGTCAAGAAACTATTTAACCCAGTCATGCAGTCCAGCTGTTTTGAGTGGCAAATGTATTAAGTAATTAATCATTTATCATTTAATGTTAAACTAACATTACAATTTAATTGTTTAAATTAGATGCCCTAATAACTAGAATGAACTTAATAATAATGTTAATAAGTGAGAATACACTACAAAATCAGTAAATAACTGCCTTACAAAATTTAGTCTAAAGGGACCCGGGTACGCATAGCCCCTATTCGGACCCGGGTCCCTTTTTAGACTTAAGAATAAATGCTATTTGATTGACATTTGTGGTAAATTTTAGTTAAACTGAGTTTACAAACATATAGCGTAGTCCATTTAATTATCTGTCATTTGATACAAAATTTTGTCTTATAAACCCAACAATAATACTTTTTAATATTTTTTATCCAAGCTTTCACTTCTGATGACCGGGTCCGAATAGCCACTTTGATCATTTAAATTTAAGTGAATGTAATGTAAATATTTTTTTATTGTAGAAAAAAAAATTTAGTAAATAGCGTAATAATATATTAAAATATAATTCACCAGAAGAAGTAGGGCAAACAACAAGACGACCAAGACAACGCAGGCTATATATAAATACGCCAGGGCAACCGAGACAAAGGCAAACCCTCCCCTCGCTAGCCAGCCAGCTCGCAGCGTCTGCTAAGCTGAGGGTCGGCTATAGTTCATGGGCGTAAAATAAAAAGTGTGCTGTATCATGAAAAGGGGGGGGGGTGGGTGTAGCGAAATTGGCGTTCTTAAATGTGCGTAACTTGAGTTCACGCTTTTGTCAAGTAACTTTAGAGTAGATGGGAAGTTCACGCATTGCTGTCGCCGTCGCCAATGTTTGGCGGGCTACATCTAGTATATTGTAATTTAAATGATCCTTATAACTACAAATCACTTAACCCATAACTATGCAGCCCTACGCCGTACTATCATACATAACGTATGTCATGGCTATATAAATACTATTCTATTTATTTATTATTAGATTTAGGCCTAATATCAATAATTAGTATTTGCCTTGCCTTAGCCTTGCCTAAGTTTTAACCAAATACATAAATTGAGATCACACAAACATGACATAGTAGAGAACAACAGGGTATCTTGAAATTACTCACATACTTATCTTTATAGTTTAAGAAAATAATTTTGAAAAAGTTATTCGAACCGCAAAAGAATTGTTTATCCTGAGAAAAACGAATATAATCATGTTGTTTTTTTTATTTACAAAACTTTTGGTTTAAATGAGTTCTCAATTTGAGGCAACTCTAAAAAATATGTTGACCATAAAGGTGACAGCAGTTAGTTCCCATAATTTCCCCCAGAAAGAATTAGGAACAGCAACCAAGTTAATACGATAATTAACCAAGGTAACAAGAGTTAACTTTCTTGAATCAAATAAATAATTATAATTAATGGGAAGTTACTGCTATCGTCTTTAAAAAATCTTCTTATTTTAATGGTTGCCTCCCTTAGACCGTGTTCCACAAAAATTAAAGAAATAAAAATTCTCCACTGTTTCAGACATTTATTTTATTCAGTAAATTAACACTAAATTTTTTAAAAGCTAAATTTAACTTTTATTTGTGCACGTTTTACATCTTCTGTAAATAATTTTAAATGTTTAAATATTAAAAATACTTTAAATTAAAAATACATTTTAATAGATGTAAATGACTTTTTGCTAATAATAAAGATATTTTTTTCTGGGTTATCCTGTACATAATTATAAATTTTTTTTTTGTGTGTAAATTTCATTTTAAAGTATATTTTATTGTTATGTAAATTATTGTAAATAATTTTTCAAGAAAATATTAATAATACTTTTTATTATATATATTTATTAATTGATATGAAATTTATGGTAACAGACTTAACAGAGGTTCTTTTTTCCCTATGAATGTTTAAATTATTAAACAAATTAAAAATGTCAAGTTAGTTTGTAGCTTACTATTAAGATCAGTTACTTTACAATTGTTAGCAGTAATAACAATCATGAGCTTTTGATTCGGGAACATATAGCATACCCAACCTTGCCTTGCAGGCTATCATTTAATCAGGCTCTCACAGAAAATTCAAATTTAATTTTTTTTCATTTAAACATTCAGGT
>CAXITT010000265.1:508546-592699 GCA_964033795.1 Lymnaea stagnalis
ATATATTTATTAATTGATATTAAATTTATGGTAACAGACTTAACAGAGGTTCTTTTTTCCCTATGAATGTTTAAATTATTAAACAAATAAAAAAATGTCAAGTTAGTTTGTAGCTTACTATTAAGATCAGTTACTTTACAATTGTTAGCAGTAATAACAATCATGAGCTTTTGATTCGGGAACATATAGCATACCCAACCTTGCCTTGCAGGCTATCATTTAATCAGGCTCTCACAGAAAATTCAAATTTAATTTTTTTTCATTTAAACATTCAGGTCATGGTAAAAATCTATAAATCTAGACTTACACTTATGTGATGTACAGCTGGGTTCTTTTATCCACTAATGCTAGGATTTCTTTTTCCTTAATGGATCATCTTATAAAATGGAAAAATGCTTATCGAATTATTTTGGTATTCTAATAAAAAGTCTAAGACTCTTGATGAATCAAAAGCACATTGTGACCACAAACTTTTCATCGCTAAAAACTAATTTTGTAGAAAATAAGTTTCATGTTTCAGTGAGACCAATTTATTTCACTCTTTGAAATTTGTTTTAAATAGTCATAAATAGCAATCTTTTAAAGAGAGAGAATATTTCTCAAAGTATTTAATGGCTTCAGTTAGACACCCCTCCACCATCCCCCTTTTATTTTTAAATTCATACCTCTCTAAAAGAAAACCAAAATGCTTGTCATAGGTGAACATTTTCATGGTTCTTATCATAATCAATTTAGTTCTCATGTGCTTTTGTTAATTCATTCATTCAGACAAAGCCACCTCTTGTCCATTGACTAAAAAAACNAAGAAAACCAAAATGCTTGTCATAGGTGAACATTTTCATGGTTCTTATCATAATCAATTTAGTTCTCATGTGCTTTTGTTAATTCATTCATTCAGACAAAGCCACCTCTTGTCCATTGACTAAAAAAACTATTGTTATAATTCTAATGACATTCTAAATTAGTGTTGTAATAAAAATAAATTTATTGTTATGCTTTACATAGTGTTTTACACGGTCTTAGTCACTTATCTAGTGATCCGTTTGTTAATTGTTTGTAGCTTTTAAAGTGATGTGTCCCTAGTTATTTGTCTTAATCTTGACTACTGATGTTTGAAATGAATGCATAAATTGAATCTTTATATAGTGATGTTTGAAATGAATGCATAAATTAAATCTTTGACTAGTGATGTTATTAAAATTATTTACAATTTAAGTCAATATTTAAATTAGTTTAGTTCTAGATTGTGACAGCATCTAGTCAACTGGAAATACAATAATATGTACTGACAGGGTTAGGGTAATTCATTCAACTCATCAGTCTATTTGCACCAGCTGCTCAAGATGCAGGGTTAGGGTAATTCATTCAACTCCTCAGTCTATTTGCAACAGCTGGTCAAGTGGCAGGGTTAGGGTAATTCATTCAACTCCTCAGTCTATTTGCACCAGCTGGTCAAGTGGCAGGGTTAGGGTAATTCATTCAACTCCTCAGTCTATTTGCACCAGCTGGTCAAGTGGCAGGGTTAGGGTAATTCATTCAACTCCTCAGTCTATTTGCAACAGCTGGTCAAGTGGCAGGGTTAGGGTAATTCATTCAACTCCTCAGTCTATTTGCACCAGCTGGTCAAGTGGCAGGGTTAGGCTAATTCATTCAACTCATTTTCCAGTTAATGCATAATGGCTGTGTTGCTTATGGTTGAAATGGCTAGAAAGACTTTGACATTGTATGCTTGTCATTAGTTTTTGTAGTGTTGCGTTTGTTTTAAATGTGGTAACTTATAGATTTGTTTTTTGTTGACTTTGTACCGCGCTTCGAGCCTTTGGGGATGAAGCGTGTTTTTGAAATGAACTTTATTATTATTATTATATAGTTTTTTGCAATGTTGCATTTAAGTTGCATTTTGTATTTCAATGTGGTATATTATGGATTGTTTCATTTCTCTTTTAATATGCTAGATTTTCAACCGCGCTTCGAGCCTTTGGTGATGAAGCGTGATTTTCAAATAAACTTTATTATTATTATCAGTCTATGTGCACCAGCTGGTCAAGTGGTAGGATTAGGGTAATTCATTCAACTCATCAGTCTATTTGCACCAGCTGCTCAAGATAATACATGTTCAGTCTTCATGTCAAGACAGGTTAGGGTTATTCAATAGTCTATATTATTAGTTTTTGCTCTAGTGGAGCAGCACATTCATACAGCAACAAGGTGACATTTCTTTGAATTACAAATGAAAAATAGTTTAGGTTTAAAACCAGTAAGTTTAAAGTTTGAGTGATTAAACAATGAACAGGTTGATTAAAAGACAAAAAATTTTAGTTGTGGGTTAGTAGAAATTTATTTTATTATTAATTTGGTAAATTTGTTTACTTGGGTTGAGACATTCAGATGTCAGACAAGATGGTATGATGTTCATTCAGATGACAGCCAAGATGGTATGTTGTTCATTCAGATGGCAGCCAAGATGGTATGTTGTTCATTCAGATGGCAGCCAAGATGGTATATTGTTCATTCAGATGGCAGCCAAGACGGTATGTTGTTCATTCAGATGGCAGCCAAGATGGTATGTTGTTCATTCAGATGGCAGCCAAGATGGTATATTGTTCATTCAGATGGCAGCCAAGATGGTATGTTGTTCATACAGATGGTAGCCAAGATGTTATGTCATTCATTCAGATGGCAGCCAAGATGGTATGTTGTTCATTCAGATGTGAGCCAATATATGTTGTAAATTCAGGTGTCAGCCAAGATAATATGTTGTATGTTGATGATTAAATACTTTTAAAGTGCTGGTCTCCATGCTATTTTAGCATGATTCCAGCGCTCTGATGTCATAAACTCTGTTGAAAGAAAAATGTCTTTAAATTATTTTTTAAATCATTTTTAATGTCCCTCAAACATTGTGGCAAACTGTTCTATAATTTAGGCACTATAACTTTAACAGAGCGCACCCCATATGACTTCTTTCTGCGCCCATCCACACTGGGAACTCTCAGTAAGGACTGTGATGAAGAGCGCACGTTCTTTAAGGATACGTGTTTAGAAAAGGGTTCTTTAAGATGTTCAGGTACAGAGTCTTCTGTACGCCAGGGACAGAATTTTGTGGTCAATGACCTCACTCACAGGAAGCCAATGGAGATCTTTAAAAACTTGGGTGATCAGATTTCTTTATTCGTGATGCAATGCATGCTGCAGAATTTTGTACCTTCTGGAGTCTCTGCATTTGGTTTTGAAGTAAATCCCACAAACAGCGATTACATTTATCTAATATTGACTGGATTAGAGTGACTGCCACGCATTGGCTGTTGTCTTATTGAGTTGAGGACACAGGGTGCATAGATGACAGAAACAAGCCCTGACAACAGAACTGATATGAGGGATAATTGTAAGTTTACTGTCAGTTTAGAAGCCAAGGTCTCTGACGGTGTTGGACAAGGGGATCTCAGAAGCCCCTGCTTTATTTATTTTTAAGCCAAGATAATATGTTGGGTGTCAGCCAAGATGGTGTGGTGTACATTCAGGTTTCAGCCAAGATGGTGTGGTGTACATTCAGATGTCAGCCAAGATGGTGTGATGTACATTCAGCTGACAGCCAACTTGGTGTAATTCAGATGTCAGCCAAGATGGTGTGGTGTACATTCAGCTGTCAGCCAAGTTATGGTGTACATTCAGCTGTCAGCCAAGTTATGGTGTACATTCAGCTGTCAGCCAAGAATCTATGATATAGATTGACAGAAACATCTAAGACTCAACTCTCAAGTCACTTGGGTAGAATGTATCAACCTGGAAGTGAGAAAACAAAATATTTCAATAAAATTATTCACATTTCTTGTACAACTTATTTTTATTTCATCTACTTAATCTGCTTCATGTACTTCATTCACTTCAGATACTTCACATACGCTGCAAGACTCATTGAAGCTGAAAATATATGTTGGTTATTGTTACATGCAAAGCAAAGACTACAATGTCTACATCAATGTTACACATCTGAAACAAACTAAGAAAATAAGAATCAGTAAAACTAAACAAACAAAAAAAGGTACTCCTATGCTATGATCTGACTCATGAGAAAATATGGTTTTATTTTGGATATATACAGCACAGGGTAGGGGAAGGAAATATAATGCACAGTGAGGGGGGAAAGCTCTTCAGCTAATGACAAATATAATATATATATTCAGCGCACATAAATTTTTAAATATTTATTTTCCGTGTTTTCACAATACCACCCTTCCCCCAGTTTTTACTTAAAGATTTTGTGGGTCTTCCAGCTCACTCTGGTTGAGACCCCCTGTCTTCCAGCCCACTCTGGTTGAGAGTCCATTTTATATGTTGATAGGAAGATATCTGATAACATAGAGAATATAATTTCCCACAGACCACATGTTTAAAAATAACACAAGAAGAGAATTAACGATGAGTTATTTTAAAATTAAGACAAAAATATTTGAGCAACACCAAGACTCGCAAGCTTTCAAATTTCCTGCACATTTTTATGTTTTGTGCAACGGCAACTTTGTGAAAGAAACTTTGCTTATACCATACTACTAATTCAATGATTTTTAATATTAAAAAATGAAAATAGATCATAAATGTTCCGTAATGTCTTGTCATTAAATGTACGATTACTTGACATGTTACTTCCAGTTAGCAACAAGATGGCTGACACGCACATTTATGAATACCGAAATTGTTTTAAAAAACAGGAAAGTGATGAATATATAGTGATATAAATATACAAATTCAGTGCGGGAAGCTGGGTAAGATTGCGGGAGTAAACCCAAACTGTAAAATCCGGAGATGGAGTCCCGAAGTCGATCTGACGCCGATACCAATTCAATGTCATTTCGACAACTCCTGCGACACAGTCAGTGCCGAGCTGTATTGACAATTGTCATTCCCCTGGATCCACTGGCTGCGTGGAGAGTGGGGATCTGCTGCATTGGGCAACAGCTGGTCTCCATAAATCATCGTCCAGGCCAAGTAGATGTACTGGTGACGAGGAACAGAGTTTTTTTTGTAAGGCAAGGAAAGTAAATAGAAGGAAGACGCAACCACTTCGCTACGCAACATGGAATGTGAGAACCATGTGTCCTGGATTTGACACCAACATTCAACAGATTGAAAACGCAAGGAAGACTGCCATCATTGACAAGGATCTCGCCAGAATGAACATTGGCATTGACTGCCGTTAAGAGACCCAACTAGCGGATAGTGGTACCATAAAGGAAGCCAGCTACACATTCTACTGGCAGGGGAAACCCGCAGATGAACCTAGATGGCATGGTCTTGGATTTGCCGTAAAAAACACATTAATGGCCTGTATTGAACCTCCTTCATTGGGATCGGAGAGGATTCTGCGACTGCGGATGTCATCATCTGCAGCCAAGGTCAACATAGTCAGTGTGTATGGTCTAACTCTTTTTTCGCCTCCAGCAGACAAAGATTTGTTCTATGAGTCCCTGGACCAAGAATTATCATGTCTTCCAAAACTAAAGCTTTATTCATTCTGGGAGACTTTAATGCTAGGTTAGGAGCTGATCAGGAAGTTTGGCTTTTATGTCTTGGTTATCACGGATTAGGAAGGATTAATGATAATGGTCAACGTCTGCTGGAGTTGTGCTGCTCACAAAGTCTCTGTGTTACTGACACCTTCTTCAACTGAAACAAAAAATCCAAAAGGTGTCATGGCGACACCCACGTTCCCACCACTGGCACCAGCTACACCTTGTCATCACTAGGCGCTTGGAGCTAGCCAGTGTACTTCACACCCGCAGCTACCATAGTGCCGACTGTGAGTGACACGGACCATTCTCTTGTAGCAAGCAAGATACGACTAATGCCCAAAAAATTGCATAATGCTAAGAAGAAGTGTCGTCCACGAATAAACATCCGCTGCTCAAACAACCCAGAAAAAACACAGCAATTCACAAAAGTGTTGCAGGACATCCTTGCTTAAGGGTAAGTCGATGGTACTATTGACTCTAAATAGACTCATTTACAAGATGCCGTGTACGATTCTTGCATAAAAATAATGACTGGTACGTGGCGCATTGGAATGTGATGGGACCCGTAACCTATAAGAAGAGAAGAGACCTACTTTCCTATAGGGATGCACCTTGTGCTCGTACACTACTGGCTCTCCGAACTGGAAAACAATATATCCTAGCAGACGGCCCGCCACTGTGCTAACACTTACTGGCTAGACTTTTGCAATTCTATACAAATGGCTTACGACAACGGCAATGCAAGGAGCATATAGGTGGGCATCAAGAGAGCCTTTGGTCTACATACTTCAAAAATAGCACCACTCAAGTCCAAGATGGGTCAAATTATCCAGAACCCAAACGATCAACTCCGGCGTTGGGTAGAGCATTATCTTGAACTATACTCAACAATGAATCTAGTCACTGAGACCGCTCTGAATAATATTCCCGTCTTCTCAATACTGGAAGAACTAGATGAAGAGCCAACTTTACAGGAGCTCGAAAAGGCAATCGATTACATTGCTGATGGGAAGGCACCAGGGATTGACGGCATTCCAACGGAAGTCCTCAAAAATGGAAAAACAATACTACTTCAGCCCTTACGTGAGCTCCCCTGTCTGTGTTGGGAAACAGGTCACATTCCCCAGGACATGAGAAATGCCGACATCGCAACATTGTAAAAAAGTAAAGGGGACCGAAGTGATTGTAATAGCTACCAAGGAATTTCTCTCCTTAGCTTAGTTGGAAAGACTTTTGCCCGTGTTGCCCTTAAACGATTGCAGAGTCTGGCGAACCGCACCTACCCAGAGTCCCAGTGTGGCTTCCGGAGTGGGCGATCTACTATAGACATGATATTCTCGTCATGCCAAATGCAGGAGAAGTGTCGTGAACAACATATGCCTCTTTATATTACTTTCATAGATCTGACAAAGGCATTCAACTTAGTTAGTCGTAGAGGCCTGTTCAGTAACTTTCAAAAGGAACAGTTGAGGCGACAACACTAGACACATTTTTGTCTATTGCCTCAAGCCTTCAAACCCCTAGTGCATAATTTCCTCATCACCACCAGTAACAGAAACATTGCAAATCCCATCTACATGCATAGGAGCCAAAATGATCAATAAATTGATCGTGGGCCCTTAAGATATAGAAGAAGAAGAAGAAGAAGAAGAATAAGTTGTCCCCCATGACTGCTCACAATAATACAGTCATTTCACAAAAACATGCACAGCACAGTAACTTTCAATGGCACTGTCTCTAAGGCATTCCCATCCAGCAGCGGAGTAAAACAGGGTTGTGTACTGGCACCAACGCTCTTTTCAATTTTCTTTTCGATGCTCCTTCAATTTGCCTTCAGGAACTGTGAAGAGGGAGTGTTCCTCCATACCAGATCTGATGGTAGGCAGTTCAATATCGCCCGCCTTTGTGCAAAAAACCAAAGTAAAAAATGTGCTGATTCGTGAACTGCTGTTCGCTGACAATGCCGCCTTAACATCTCACACAGAGGTCAGCCGGGGCTGGTTAATCGTCTATCACACGCTTGTAAAGAGTTTGGACTGACAATTAGTCTACAGAAAACACATGTCGTGATGCAAGAAGCACTGTCCCCTCCAATCATATCTATTGAGGGCCATAATCTGTCGGTTGTTGAGCATTTCACATACCTTGGATCCAATATTTCTAGTTCTCTCTCCGTTGATGAAGACATAAACATCAGGATCGCAAAAGCAGCAACAACTATGGCTGAACTGAATAAGCGGGTGTTGAATAATATCAATCTAAATGAAAAAATTAAACTAAGTCTCTATAAGGCATGTGTGCTTAGTATGCTCCCATATGGCAGTGAAGTGTGGACCACATTTACCAGTCTTGAGCGAAAACTCAACAGCTTCCACCAAATTACGCATTCGATGGCAGGACAGGCTGCCTAACAGAGGTATTGGAATGTGCAAAAATGTTTAGCATATACTCCGCTCTTAGCAAAAGGCGCCTTCGCTGGTTAGGCCATGTAAGGAGAATGGAGAAAGGTCATATCCCAAAGATGCTGCTGTATTGGAGAGATGGCAGAAGGGACAAGACTTGTTGGACGGCCATGCTGAGATTTAAGGACGTTTGCAAACGTAGTATGAGAGAAGCCAACAATGATATCAAGAAATGGGAGATCATTGCCGAACAACGTTCTAACTGGCAAACAGCGGTGTATGAAGGAGTAACAAAGGAAGAAGATACGCAAAACGAGCCCCTTGCAACAAAAAGAATAATATGGAAGACGAAACATAACCATGAATCAATATTTCCTGCGAGAAATGCAGTCGAGATTGTCATTCTAGGATTGGCCTAGTGAGCCACTCGTCGAAGTGTAGGACTACATAGCTACTCCATGGTCTCGCAAAGATGGAAGGATGCCATATATACTTGACATGTCATTGAATGTAAGATTAATTGACGTTATTTAATGTAAGATTACTTGACTTGTCATTAAATGTAAGATTACTTGACTTGTCATTAAATGTAAGATTACTTGTCTTATCATTAAATGCAAGATTACTTGATCTGTATTTCCAGTAACTAAAACATTTAAAAAATATTATTCCATATATTACAACATATGTACATTCTAAACAAACCCAAAACCTCAACAATAACATTAGAAGAATGAGGCCCTGGAAATTGTCAGATGTGCCAATGCTTTAAGAATGCACTGCCAATATATATCTATAGAGCCCTCGGATTTAAACTCTTTTTACAAAGAATATTTTGTTGGCACACTTCTGTATTTTGCATATTCTGAAAACTAAAATAACTCCTCCATGAGAATTTATTTGCCACTTGAGGGCTATGAAGTAACTTTGAACAAATTTGACACAATACATTTGTACAGTTTCATATGGGGACAAGATCAATGTCTGGCTTTGTTGGCTCAAAGTTTCCTGGAGGCTGTGTGTGCTGGAATTTCTGATCACAACATTTTTTATATTTGCTAACATTTTAGTGGCCGCCATCCACCTATTGTCCTTGCATCGAAATTAAATCGGTAACCCATGCCTTACTTTATACTGCATCACTTCCAATAGACAAGACTTAATTAACCTAAACTGAAGTTTAAATTTTAATATAATAATTAAAGGCGACATGAATCATAATAAGCAAAGTCAATGACACAATATTTTTTACAGTCCATTACTTTTGCAGGCTTATTATTTTCAACTTCTAAAACATCATTAATATATGCATGGCACAGTAAAACCTTCACCATAAGCCAGAAACAGGGCTGCTTATTTTTAGGGGCAGTTGTGCACATCTTAGAGGTGTCACTGACAGATGTGCACAACTGAAAGGTGCCAATTACAGATGTACACAACTTAGAGGCGCCAATTACAGATTCGCGCAAAATAGATGTGCCAATTACAGATGTGCACATCTTAGAGGTGCCATTGACAGATTTACACATCTTAGAGGTGCCAATTACAGATGTGCACAACTTAGAGGTGCCAATTACAGATGTGCACAAATAAAATGTTCCAATTACAAATGTGCACATCTTAGAGGTGCCAATTACAGATGTGCACAACGAGAGATGGCAATTACAATGTGCACAACTTAGAGGTGTGAATTACAGACGTGTATAACTTAGTTGCAAATTACAGATGTGCACCACTTAGAGGTGCCAATTACAGATATGCACAACTTAGAGGTGTGATTTATATATCGGCATCCTTCCATCTCGTGAGACGATGGTGCATCACCGTTGGGTTGGGTTGCATTTTCTCGAATGGCTGTGCAGTCCTATCCTTGAGTGACAGTCTTTATCACAATTTTTACACACGAGTTCCATGCTTCTAAATGTTTTGGCCTTTCTCCTAGCTCTTCTGTCTGCAGCCTCTTCCATTCTTCGCTCCTCGGCTTCCATGACGCCCTCTTTGACAACTGTGTGCCACATAGATCGGTCTTCTGCCTTACACTCCCAGTCACTTGTATGTATTTTGGCTGCTTTCATGTCCCTTTGACAAAAATCTTTAAATCGCAGACGTGGGCGACCTGTTTTCCTCTTTCCCGAAGCAAGTTCACCATATAGGAGGTCTTTCGGAATGCGGCCGGGACTCATTCTTTTAACATGACCTAGCCATCTCAGGCGTCTTTCACTAAGGATTGTGAACATGCTTTGGGTATTCGCACGCATTAGGAATTCTTTTAACATGACCTAGCCATCTCAGGCGTCTTTCACTAAGGATTGTGAACATGCTTTGGGTATTCGCACGCATTAGGACCTCACTATTAGTCACTTTTTCTTGCCATTTAATACCAAGGATGCGACACAGGCATCTCATATGGAAGCTATTAAGCTTGCGCTCTTGGGATGTATAGGTGGTCCATGTCTCGCTCCCGTATAGTAGTGTACTGATGACACAAGCTCGATAGACGCACAGTTTGGTTTTCTCCGTTAGCTTGGTGTTTTGCCAGACCCGTTTATTTAGTTTAGCCATTGTGGCAGCTGCCTTGCCGATTCTGCTGTTAATTTCTTCTTCAATGGACAGTGTATTGGAGACCTTGGACCCCAAGTAGGTGAAGCTGTCCACAACCTCCAAGTTTTCATTATCGATTTTTATGTTAGGTGGAGGTCGAGTGTCTTGGGCCATGATGTTTGTCTTTTTCAAGCTGATTTGCAGACCAAATTCTTTACAGGCATTGGAGAAGCTTGACACAAGTTGTTGCAAACCAGTTTCTGTGTGTGCTGTTAGTGCCGCATCATCCGCAAATAGTAGCTTGCGAATTAGGACATCTGTCGTTTTGGTTTTGGCTCGGAGGCGGGCAGTGTTGAAAAGTCCTCCATCAGCTCTGGTGTGTAACCAGATTCCCTCACTGCTATCCTTGAATGCGTATCAAAGTAGTACAGAGAAGAATATTGCGAACAGTGTTGGTGCGAGTACACAACCTTGTTTAACTCCGCTTCTGACTGGAAAGGCTTCTGACTTGGCTCCATTGAACTGCACTGTGCCCTGCATATTTTCATGGAACTCTCTGATGATGGCAAGTAGGTGAGGGGGACAGCCGATTTTTGCCAGTATTTTGAATAGCCCGCTGCGACTGATGTAATCAAAGGCTTTTGTAAGGTCCACAAAGGCAATGTACAGTGGCATCTGCTACTCTCTGCATTTTTCCTGAAGCTGTCGTATGGAGAACACCATGTCTATGGTAGACCGCCCAGACCGGAAACCGCACTGAGATTCTGGATAGACACAGGATGCTAGACTCTGTAAACGTGTTAGTATGACACAGGCAAAGGCCTTTCCTACAATACTAAGGAGTGAAATGCCGCGATAATTATTGCAATCACGCCTATCACCTTTGTTTTTATATAGTGTCACTATATTTGCATCCTTTAGGTCTGGGGGAGGGGGATGTAGCCCTGTTCCCAGCAGAGGGACAGAATCTCGTGCAATGGTTGGAGTAAAGCTGTCTTGCCACTATTTAGAGCCTCTGGTGGTATTCCATCATCCCCAGGCGCTTTTCCTCAAGCTAGGCTATCAATAGCTTTGCTCAGCTCTTCCTGTGAGGGCACGACATCAAGTTCTTCCATGAGTTGCATATCTGGGATGTCATCTAGAGCGGTGCTGGAGACCGTGGTAACTGTTGAATACAATTCCAGATAATGCTCAACCCACCGTTTTAGCTGTGCTGCCTGGTCTTGGATAATTTCTCCACTTTTGGACTTTAGAACAGCAACTTTGGACATCAAGGGGCCAGTTGCCTTTTTGATGTTTTCGTACATTGCTTTTGCATCGCCCATATCTGCAGCTGACTGTATGCTGGAACAGAGGTTAAGCCAGTAGGTATTGGCACAATTACGTGCAACCTTTTGGGCAAGTGACTTGGCTGTTTTTAAGGCATGCAACCTGTCGGGTGTAGGCTTTTCCTTGTAAGCCGTAAGAGCTTTCCTTTTGGCTTCAGTGACAGGTTTCATCTCGTCCCAATGTTCATCAAACCAGTCCGTGTTTTTGTGAGATTTTTTGCCAAAGGCCTGTATTGCGGATGTATAGATTGTGTCTCTGAGATGCGTCCATTTCGAGTCAATGGTGACGCATGGGGACATCCTTGAGATACCTTCCTTCACCTTGTCTGTGAACAGCTGCGTTAGCGCAGGGTCTTTCATGCAGAAGGTATTGATACGTGGACATCCCTTTTTCTTGGAGTGGTTAGAGTTTTTCCTCATTATTCGTACCTTGCTGGCGACAAGGGAGTGATCCGTGTCACAGTCGGCACTGTGATAGCTGCGAGTGAGTAGGATGCTAGCTAGTTGTGCACGCCTGGTGATGATGAGGTCCAGCTGGTGCCATTGGCGGGATCGAGGGTGTCTCCAAGATACTTGATGTATATCCTTGCACTTGAAGTAAGTGTTGGTCACACACAAGCCTCGTGAGCAGCACAATTCCAGAAGCCTTTGTCCATTTTCATTTATCTTTCCTCTTCCAAAGAGTCCAAGGCATGTGGGCCAGGCTTCATGGTCGCTCCCCACTCTAGCATTGAAATCTCCCAGGAAATAGATTGCCTCGTCTTTGTGGATGCTGGCTATTGCCTGGTCTAAAGCTCCATAGAACTGGTCCTTCTCTTCCGGAGTTGAACAGAGAGTTGGGGCATATACACTAAGAATGTTTGCTGTTAGAGTGAGGATCCTCTCCGTGCCTGATGACGGGGGATCAATGGATGGTGTAAGAGTGTTTTTAACAGCGAAACCTACACCATGCTGTCTAGGTTCGTTTGTTGGTCTGCTTTGCCAGAAGAAAGTATAATTTGCCTCTTTGAGTGAACTGTTTTCTGGGAGCCTGGTCTCCTGATGGCAAGTGATGTCAATCTTTAGCCTTTTAAGTTCTCTATCGATTATTCCTGTCTTCCGTGTGTCGTTTATTGACTGCGGGTCATCAGTGATGCCGGGACAACTAGTCCTCACGTTCCAGCTAGCGATTCCAAGAGCTGGGGTCTTCTTTTTCTTTTTTGTGTTTCTTGGTGCAGGGCTTAGTGGCCCACTTGTTGAGTGGTACTCTAATCTCCACGCACTCTTTGGAAAAGGCAGGCCATGACGCGATAGCACCTATTTGACTGGGGGCTGCCCAGTTTGAGGCGGGCGGTAGCTGTCCAGTGAGACATTAGTAGTCTCTCCCACCGTCGGAAGCAGCCCCTGGCACCTATGTCAATTGAGCTTTGGCTTATAACCAGTAACTGCTGCTTCCCGTGTTTTGTCGACACCTTGCGGCGACGCTGGAGTGTCCTCTCCAGAGGTGATGCAAGCCTGGGCGGGTATTATGGAGAATTAGCTGCTGCCCATACAGCATATCCCCACCTCTCCATGTCAATGGTGTAACCAAGGGAACGACTTGCGTCGATGCGGCTTGGCTGCCGTTGGCGTCGCAGGAGCTGCCGGTATGTACATAGAGTCTTATGTATAGACCGCCTGCAGGTGCTCCATTTCCTGATTTTCTGTCGGGGTTTACTCCCTTAGCCTTTCCCGAAGGGCGGGTATAGCCGCAAGGCAGCGGAGGATTTTGAAGTCGGAGTTTCCTTCTCCTAGATGAACTTACCAGCCAAGGTTTTAATTTCCTGATTTTCTGTCGGGGTTTACTCCCTTAGCCTTTCCCGAAGGGCGGGTATAGCCGCAAGGCAGCGGAGGATTTTGAAGTCGGAGTTTCCTTCTCCTAGATGAACTTACCAGCCAAGGTTTTAACGAGCATCATCTACCCGCAGGGGTGCCAGCACCAGGATACGAACCCGTGACTGATTTTTTTTATTTTTTTTTTGGCCAGGTGACATTTGAGTTACAGGGGGGGACCAAGGTAGACGAACCGCTCCGAGAAGCACAACGTATTCCCCCATCAGGGTGATTTATAGATAAGCATAGTGGAGAAGATATGAAATCCAATTGTTTCTTCTTCTTCTTCTATATCTTAAGGGCCCACGATCAATTTATTGATCATTTTGGCTCCTATTTTTACAAGAACAATTTTTTAAAATGTTACAATAATAATTCTATTGTTTTCACATTGAAATTTCTAATAAATAAAATAGAATTGTTGATGAAATTAAATGTAATTGGTGGTACAGGACAATGGAAAAAAAAACATTCATGTCACACTATGACTTATCTGGTTTAAACTGCATGGACCAGGAAATGAATGCATCAAAGCTTTAACTTTTCACCATCTTTAAAACTGATATATAAAATTTATTTAAACTAAGATTATTCAATATTTGAAGTTAATGGACAAGCTACTGCCATCAGCCACCGTGGTAACATTGTCTGCCTCATGTTTCAGAGGAAGTGGGTTTGAATCTTGTCCGGGGTCACTCCCCGTTATTGATGAAATAGTTTATGGAATGGATACATCAGCCATAAAAAAAATTTTAAATGAAAGAAAGAAAAACATATTTTAACCAAGAGATTTTAAAATTATAACAATGCAAACACAACACATTTAAAGTATTTTTCTAGCTTAGAAATCAACTATCAATAAACCATGACAATAACCACTTAGTGATCATTTATATTTGGTAACGGCTGGGGAAGCAGGCTGGTACATTTGTAAAGACTAGAGAATAAAAATTTTTTTTACACTTTTGATCCAAACTTTAATAGAAAGATCTTATTTATCTGTGATGAAAGAGGGTGGAATATATCACCCAATTATTTTAAGTTTTACAACGGAATTCCTACACCAGCAGGTAATAGAGAAGTGTAGTAGGCTTCCAATTGTTGCATTGTATAATAAGTTAATAACTTGTTTGTTTATGCTGTTATTTTAAATGTTATTAATATAGAAAAGTCTTTGGTTGACTTTTTGTACAAAATTTGGCTGTGTTCAGGCCATGTCAGCTTATTATTAATGGTTGTTACGAACCCGATATTACCAAGTTCAATAGCTATGTTTGTCTAGGGCAGGGGTCTCAAACTCAAATCATCCGGGGGCCGCAGCAGGCATAGTCTGAGTGAGACTGGGCGGCATCAAGTATTCCACAAAAAAGCGATTACAAATTCATTAAATTGAAAATGTTACAATCTGTTCAACCTTTAGGAACAACGAAAACTTTGAGGGTTCTCAAGAAATAGGCTTCACTTTCTCCCTCCTACTGCTTGTTGCCAGAGACCTGACAGCGCAAGTGACCAAGCTGACAGGTTCGTAATTTCCCTCACACCTAAATATTACCGGCAATTTTAATAGGTATTCTTTGATGCTGTGCCAAACTGCTACAACTTACAAAATTCTGGTAGTGAATTACACACTAACTGACTTTTAAATATTCGAAGCGTGTTTTCTCAAAACCACACTTTGGCCATGTTTGTTGCATAAAATGCTATAAATTAAAAACTTTTAGTCCGATTTTAAAACAGTTTTTATCATTATAAATCTATAAATAATATCAGAATTAGACTAGTCGGTGAGGTTCGACTGAAACCGTCGTGGAGGGTCACACTGTAGATATGAGAATGGGGAAACCACGCGGGCCGCATTAACACTTAATTTGTTGTCACGTCGCGGGCCGCAAATATCCTCTTGCAGGCTGCAAATGGCCTGCGTGCAGCGAGTTTGAGACCCCTGGTCTCGGGGTAACTCATTTACTTAACAAACCAATGATTCATAGATCAAACGTCTCTTTATTAACTATACAAGTCTATAACTAAAATACATTATCAACTCCATTCCTAACACTGCTGTAATTATTAAAACTCAAAACCACAACTCACACAGCACAATAATAAGTCATTTCCCCTTAGGTACCCAAAATGCGTCACCGAATCCTTGCATATAGCAAAAGCTACTCAAATACCCTCTGAGCAAAACATGCAATCACAGACCTGCCTACCTGCCAAGACAAAAATCTGTAGGGTGGTGCACGTAGGGCGGTGCACACAGGGGGGAAGTGGGGTGGCTCTCCCCCAGGGGATGGCGACCCCGTGGGGCTTGGTTTAAGATCTATATACTAAGGCACAAGCCTTTTTTTTTTAGTAAATAAAAAAATATAAAGTTACCTCCATTGTCTTTGAAAAGTCCTCAGAACACCAAAGAACACAAGAAAAACATGTACACAGGCTGCTAAGACTCTTAGTAAGAGTTCAGTTTTCCAGCATATCCCTAGTGGCCTTTTTGCACTTGTCCAACACCTCTTTAGACAACTGAAGGTTAGCATTGCAATTGATTTTAGTTACAAGCAAGTTAGAAAAAGTATTATTAACTTTCATGAGTACTTTCATCCTTGCCCTTGAGCCTTGTTTCATAGTAATTTTTCTTTACAATCTTCTAGCATTCTATAAGTCTGGAAAAATTTCTTTGACTCTGGCATTAAAATGATTGGAGTTGGCTAGAGAAATATTTCCTTCAATAAGAAAAGTGGTAAATAAAACGATCTGATCACTGAATCTTAGCAAAGAAATTAGACATGGGTTACTTTTACTTTTAGCTGCAGTTGAATGTTTTGTTGTTGGTTTTTTTTTTTTTTTTTTTTTTTTTTTTTTTTTTTTCTTTGGGGGGGGGGGGTGTTAAAAATATGTTTATTAATATCATTGTACCCATCACTTTCAATAGATTTAACCGTTTAATTAATAAAAGCTTTAACAACAAAAAAAGTTTGAATATTGTTTAGCCTTTCGATTGATGATTGAAGAATGGGTAAGCCGAAGAATGATTTGAAGATTGCAGTTCGTTTCAATAAAAACAAGGCAGCGTCTACACGTCAGGCGACAGGAGAAATAATGCGGGAGATATTCATCCGGCGGGCTTGCCACGCTTTATAAAAAAAACATCACTTTTTTTAAAATCGTTCATTTTATATACCAGGAATGGTTATAGTATTTCTTTTGTAGAATTGAACATATTTCTTTTTGTGTAAATGTCCAGACTATCTTAAATTTGTTGAAATGAAGTACCGTAAACTGTGAACGACAATTAGCGGTCACATGACAAGGCTGACGGAGAAAAATCTCGTGAAACTTTGCTGCGGTGGTCATGTGACTTGGTCGAATATGTAATAGCCGGATAAATATCTTGTGGATAATTCACTTATTCTTCCGGTCGCCAGATATGTATGCACTTGTAAAACAAATGCAACACTTCCTGTTGTACCCGATTTCATTCTCTTTTTTTTTTGGTCGCTTTCGGATTTTATGACTGGTGAAAAATTATAAAATTATAAAAATCGGAATTTTAAGGGGTTTGACGGAAGGTCAGAATGAAGGGACAAAAAATCTGTATAATTCCGACGAAATTGGAAGGGTATCTAATTTTAAAACACTATGGTATAGGTCTGTGATCCAGTGTAAGATATCCATTGTCCATTGGTCTATCTAATTTAAACATAGGGCTATGAACCAGTGTAAGATATCCATTGATCTATTTAATTTTAAATAACCATAAGGCTGTGATCCAGTGTAAGATATCCACTGATCTATATAATTTTAAATCATCATAGGCCTGTGATCCAGTGACAGATATCCACTGATCTATCTCATTTTAAATCACCATAAGGCTGTGATCCAGTGTAAGATATCCACTGACATATCAAATTTTAAATTACCATATGGCATAGGGCTGTGATCAAGTGTAAGATATCCACTGATCTATCTAATTTTAAATCACCATAAGGCTGTGATCCAGTGTAAGATATCCACTGATCTCTCTAATTTTAAATCACCATAAGGCTTTGATCCAGTGTAAGATATCCACTGATCTATCTAATTTTAAATTACCATAGGGCTGTGATCCATTGTAAGATATCCACTGATCTATCTAATTTTAAATCACCATAGGGCTGTGATCCAGTGTAAGATATCCACTGATCTATTTAATTTTAAAATACCATAGGTCTGAGATCCAGTGTAGGGTATCCACTGATCTATCTAATTTTAAAATACAATAGGGCTGTGATTAGATATCCTCTGATCTATCTAATTATAATACATCATAGCAGATTTGCACAACTCAGGATCGTAGGTGGGCCGTAATACTTAATGAAAAACTTGTGCGGGCCATAATACTTTATGAAAAACTTTATGAAAAACTTGTGCAGGCCGTAATACATTATGAAAAACTTGAGCGGGCCGTAATACTTTATGAAAAACTTGTGCGGGTCGAAAGATAATAGGACAGGGGCAAAAACTATTGGAAAATAATGAAAATAAACAATATTTCGTTAGTTCCCGGGCTGCCAAGTTGGTGCTGGCAGGCCACATGCGGCCCACAGGTTGTGCAGGCCTGCACCATAGGACTGTGATCCAGTGTAGAATATCCACTGATCGGTTTAATACAACAGTTTTCTTTTGTATGCCTTCGAGCTGGGTCTTGAGAACTCTAATCAGATTAGCTCCAACATCTGAGGAGCCCGGTGATACAGATATAGTCAGAGGCGGATTCGAAGGGTGTTTGGGGGTGGAGGAGTAGCTTAATCTAATATTCTGAAAGCTAACAAAGTCTTAACTACTTCATGACCTTACATTATAGTATAGATCAGGGGTCGCAACCTTTTGGTTTTAGCAAGCCAAATAAGACTTCTCATTCATTCAGTGTGCCAAAGTAAGACTTCTAATTCATTCAGGGTGGAAAAGTAAGACATCTAATTCATTCAGTATGCCAAAGTAAGACTTCTCATTCATTCAGTTTGCCAAAGTAAGACTTCTAATTATGCATCATGCCAAAGTAAGGCTTCTAATTCATGCATCATGATAAATTAAGACTTCTAATTCATTCAGTGTGCCAAAGTAAGACTTCTCATTCATTCAGTGTGCCAAAGCAAGACTTCTAATTCACCCAGCGTGCCAAAGTAAGACTTCTAATTCATGCATCATGCTAAATAAAGACTTCTAATTCATTTATTGTGCCAAAGTAAGACATCTCATTCATTCAGAGTGCAAAAGTAAGACTTCTAATTCATTCAGTGTGCCAAAGTAAGACTTCTCATTCATGCAGCATGCAACAGTTAGACTGCTAATTCATTCAGCATGCCAAAGTAAGACTGCTAATTCATTCAGCATGCTAATGTAAGACTTTTAATTCATTTAGTGTGCCAATGTAAGACTTATTATTTATTCAGCGTGTCCATATCTTTTTTAAATAGTCATTTATAATCATTTTTGTGGTCTTCCGCATCCCAATGAAAATTGTTATGCGTGTCAAGTCTGGCAGATGTTGTGTAGTTTCTCCGACCCTTGTTAAAGATTATCTGACTATGCGTGTGACATAATGTAATAGTTACAAATAGTCCAAAAATAGGGCACTGCATGTGGCGTCTTTGGGGGCTGGCATGTGCAGCAATGAAATAAGGCCATGCATGTTATGTCATGAAATGTGGACATGTCTGTGATGTTGAAAAATTGGCCCAATTTGTGAAGAAATGATATGGGGTCCATGTGTGTTACATCATAAAATGAGGCCATGCAAGTGACATCATGAAATGGGACCGTTTGTGAGAGTTCATGAAATGGGACCATGTGTGTGTGATGTCATGGAATGGGACCATGTGTGTGTGATGTCATGATTTAGGGAAAAACTCTCTCAATCAAGTGGGTGTGAGTGTCAAACGTCTTTGTTGGTATTTGGGACATGAAAAGTTAAATTAAAATAGTGTGTCATCTTTTCTTAAAGAACATGTAAAAATGTTAGGTTTAAATGGAAGGTAAAAATGTGAGGTTTTAATTTAAGGTTAAAATGTGAGGTTTAAATGTGCAGAATTCATTCAATTGTGTTTCAACCAATCAGCAAAACTATTTTTTTGTTAGAGAGATTAAAACTAATTTATTTAAGGTAAAAATGTGAGGTTTTAATTTAAGGTTAAAATGTGAGGTTTAAATGTGCAGAATTCATTCAATTGTGTTTCAACCAATCAGCAAAACTATTTTTTTGTTAGAGAGATTAAAACTAATTTATTTTAAATGGATGGTTATGTTGAATAACATTTACTGAGTGGCATGGGGGGGGGGGAATCGTGAGTTGAAAATTTAATCAAAATAAGAACCATTATGTAAAACCAACAAAGGATTAGAATTTTTAAAATATTGTTAAAAAAAGAATAAACAATTATAAAATTTCATGACAGCTTTATTACTCTACCTTTGATGATATCATGTCAGAGCATTGAACCTTTAAAAACTATTCAAAAATTGTACACCACTAAGTAAGGTGGAGTTTTTTTGGATTAAAAAGTTTTAAAACAAACTTTTATTTATAATACCAGTACAATCAATAACACTCACAATCATTTGAGGACAATTACTAGCACTCATAATCAGACCACAATTAATAACTCTCATAATCATTTGAGCACACTCACTGGTTTTGATAGTGTGGAACAGGAACAGAAAAACTATCAGTGTGTAGCAAGACGCTGCATACTCTTTCCACTTTAGCCATTATATTATCTCAGATCCAGATCCATTTGCTTCACCAACACAATCACATCAGCAATCTTACATTGAATCTTCACAAACATTTACATCAGCAATCTTACATTGAATCTTCACAAACAATCACATCAGCAATCTTACATTGAATCTTCACAAACAATTTACATCAACAATCTTAAATTGAATCTTCACAAACAATCACATCAGCAATCTTACATTGAATCTTCACAAACAATCACATCAACAATCTTACATTAATTCTTCACAAACAATCACATCAGCAATCTTACATTGAATCTTCACAAACAATTACCGGGTACATCAGCAATCTTACTTACATTGAATCTTCACAAACAATCACATCAGCAATCTTACATTGAATCTTCACAAACATTCACATCAACAATCTTACATTGAATCTTCACAAACAATCACATCAGCAATCTTACATTGAATTTTCACAAACATTCACATCAGCAATTTAACATTGAATCTTCACAAACAATCACATCAGCAATCTTACATTGAATCTTCACAAACACTCACATCAGCAATCTTACATTGAATCTTCACAAACAATCACATCAGCAATCTTACAGTTAACTCATTCCCTCCGGCAGTGCTACTTCCGGACTTAATTTATTTTCCTGAGAAAAGGGAAGTAACTCAGTTTTGAAATCGATTTACATTTTTAAAATATTTTATTAAGTTGCTAAATATTATTTAATGTTAATGAATTAAAGAACAAATGCAACAAAAAATGAATAAGGTTTAATATAAATATAACATTAGCGGGGAAAAAATGATGAACAATGGCCAAAAAATCGATTTTCGGCACCTCGGACGAACACATGCTACACATAGACGCGCCGTACTAAAGCACACGTAGTTTTAAAGTGAAACAAGATAAAAACTTCCGGTTTCTAAATTAAAATTACGCTGAAATCACGCCATAGCCGGAAGTCTCGAGGGACGCGAGATTTCATTGCTATTTTTAACTAAAAATAAGAGAGGTGTGTCGCTATGCGCCGGGACGAATTTGGACGCACCAGGAGGAACCCCCAGAGGAAGCATTTAGTCGCAACCATCAGGAATGAGTTAATCTTCATAATTTGTTTAGTCAGCAATTCACCATCACATTACTATTCACTCAAATGTTCTTGCATTATCTATTGCACAGCTTATTAAACTTCTCTGCCAGAAATGGGAACGCATGGCGCAGCCCACACTGGGCAGCCCAGCACATTGATTTTTTACATTTTTCTATCTCTTTTTCACCTTCTATAGACCAGTGACCAATGGTTCACAGACCATCGACCAATGGTTCAAAGACCAGTGACCAATGGTTCACAGACCATCGACCAATGGTTCACAGACCATTGACAAACGGTTCACAGACCAGTGACAAATGGTTCACAGACCAGTGACAAACGGTTCAAGGACCAGTGACCAATGGTTCACAGACCATCCACCAATGGTTCACAGACCAGTGACCAATTGTTCACAGACCAGTGACAAATGGTTCACAGACCAGTGACAAATGGTTCACAGACCAGTGACAAACGGTTCACAGACCAGAGAAAAATGCTTCACAGACCTGTGACCAATGGTTCACAGACCAGTGACAAATGGTTCATAGACCATCGACCAATGGTTCACAGACCAGTGACAAACGGTTCACAGACCAGTGACAAATGGTTCACAGACCATTGACCAATGGTTCAAAGACCAGTGACCAATGGTTCACAGACCATCCACCAATGGTTCACAGACCAGTGACAAACGGTCCCCAGACCAGAGAAAAATGGTTCACAGACCTGTGACCAATGGTTCACAGACCAGTGACAAATGGTTCACAGACCATCTACCAATCGTTCACAGACCAGAGACAAATGGTTCACAGACCAGTGCCCAATGGTTCACAGACCAGTGACCAATGGTTCACAGACCAGTGACTAACGGTTCACAGACCAGTGACAAATGGTTCACAGACTATCTACCAATGGTTCACAGACCAGTGACCAATGGTTCACAGACCAGTGAAAGACAGTTGGTTGTCCAAGAACTTGGTAGTATCACTTGCCCTACCGTCTCAGCTTTTCCAACAATGTGATATATTTCTTCATCTCCGTGTGTTCTTCAAGACAATCTGGAGTAATGGGCTCTTTGTTGCCGCAGCCAACAGCAGGGCACCTGTGGGGCAATGATCAGAAAAGAAGAGAGAATTAAGACAGTGAATTCATCCCACAGATTTAGTGAATGCACCCCAAAGATTTAGTGAATGCATACCACAGATTTAGTGAATGCACACCATAGATTTAGTGAATGCACCCCACAGGTTTAGTGAATGCACCCCACAGATTTAGTGAATGCACCCCACAGATTTAGTGAATGCACCCCACAGGTTTAGTGAATGCACACCACGGATTTAGCAATTTCATCCCGCAGATTTAGTGAATGCACCCCACAGATTTAGTGACTGCATCCCACAGATTAAGTGAGGACACCTCTGGATGAATGTACTCTAAACAAAACCAAACTAAGACAGGAAAACCGTAACACGTACTTAGCCTTTCCTTTCCTGTTTTGGATGTATCCCAGAATGCCTTCTTTATCGTACACATGATTGCAGATCTTGTTCTTGACAGGGGTGACCATTGTCTGACCAGTGTATGGACATTTAATGTTGATCTCCTCATCTGTCATAGCCATGTCATCATCATCATTGGAAGAATATGTCAGGGCAGCTCTAAGAGCTGCCAGTTGTTCCTCTGTAAACAGAAATTAAAAAAACATCTGGTTTTCTAATCCATCTGTGTAAAAAGACATGCTACTTAGAAGCAGGATATTGAATGCTTTGTTGTTTTTTTTTTGTTTCGTGACCGGCGAAAATCAAACTTAACAAATGTGTTAGCTAAAAGACCAACACAAAAATAACCAAACCCCATTAAAAGTCCACAACACGAACCTCCAGTAATCTGTCAACTAAACCTCCCGAGGAAAAACATACAGAAGAAGAATAATGATGGATTATAATTATAAGAATAATAATAAGATGTTTATAAGAAAAATAATTAGATAATTTTAAGGAGAATATTGTGATCAGTTTAAAAATAATGATATGATAAGTTACATATAATTTTTTTTTTTAGGTTTCAGAATTATTTACCATAAAAGATGTAGTAAAAATGTGGAAACCTGACCAGAAGTATGTGCTTACTTTATTAAATACAGAACAAAGTTTTTAGAAATTAATCTTTCATGTAAGAAATTTTAATTAATTTTAAATACCCGGTACCGTAATTCATTTGATCATCTTGTTAGAATGGCTGGCATTCAGCCTGCATTTCAAGCCTACAAGCACTTCAGTTTCAGGGTCAGAGGAAGACTAAGCTAGCATTGGATAGACTATGTTAAGGACACTCTTAAAGTTTAAAACACGTTTCTTCAGCAGAGTTCACACCTTGCGGCAGATTGCATTTGATAAATCTTCGGCAACGACCCACAGGGGTTTAATGAATTGTTAAATTATTCTTATTGGAAACTTGAAGTTTTTTTTTCCTGTTGTGGCTTAATTCATGCGGCAGCACACTTTGGACTTTTATTTCCATTTATCAAAAACTTGGCTGTATTATATGAAGTCTACCCACAGACAAACAAAAATTGTTTAACTTCCTACCTAAGCTCCCAGTGACATTCAAGCTTTCTTCTAGCTCCTTGAATTTAGGGTGAGACTTGTAGTCTTGTCTATTGCTTCTTTTCAGTTCTGCTAATTTTCTGTCAAATTCTTCTGACAAGTTCAAGCCATCTTCTGCATTGTTATCCTGTGACCAAAAATAAATACATTTGATACATCAAGTTATTGAATACCGTAGCCGTAATGGTATTCAAACAGAGGAGAAATCATTTTAAATTACAGACAATAGCTAACTTCTAGAGTAAGTTAGCTGTTTCAGTAATTCAAAGCTGTCGTTAGATTTTCGACATTATCAACATTAGTTCATCTACTTTAGAGATATACTTTCTTAAATATGTTTTTTCATATTGTTTAAGTAAGGTGACCATTCATATTGTCAGTATTAGTATAGTAGTGGTTTTTGGACATTAGTCCTGGTTAGTCTTGAGTTGTAACCAGCACAGTTATATACTACAAAATCGAATATCATTTATTTATAACAATATTACTTCTGACATCCAAGCGTAATTATAAAAAACTAAAAAAAAAATTTTTTTCATCCAAATTAGTATCACAATACTATTATTTCAAAAGAACACCTCCCAGACCAGAGAGTTCCGCGTGTTACCAAATAACCGTTTATCTTTGGACACTCATGGCATAAAAATGAATTTAAATGTCCTGGTTTTTAAATTTGAAAAAAAATATTAAAAAATTGTCATATTATCTTAAAGTGAAATGAATCTTATTAAACCTGCTAACTCCAAAGTCATGAAAATAGAAAATTTCAAACTATTGATGGTAAAAGAAGTTTAGGAAATAAACAACACAACATCATATTGAATCGATGTTGTTTTTTAATAAGACATCTTAAAGCTCATCTAATCCCATGACTTCCCCACAAAGTAAAAGAGAATCCACTTGATTCATCCATGAGAAGGGAACTTTCTTTTATACTAATTAGACTTTACGGGTCACATGAGTTTCTGTGTCCCACTGAACTCTCCTTTGCTTAGTAATGGTATTTGAAAACGAGGTTGTTAGTGTGAGTCTGATCATTTGAAAAATACATTTTGACTTTATTGATATGTTTTGGATTTTATTTACTGTAGAACCTATAATAAAGTGTGAAAAAGCGTAACGGTATTCAATGAAACTGTAAGTTGAGTTATTTTTTATTATTTTTAATATTTTTTAAAAATAATTTTAATCTATTTATTCAATTTTACGCTTTTCTCACGAGTGTGTAACTTAAGCGTATGAAGAAATGGTTTTAGGGTTCAACGTAGGTAGTTTAAGATTTTAGGTTTGATGATATACTTATGTTCACGTTAAGGAGACTGATGTTAGGTTTCAAGATTAACGCTTGAGTTAGGGAGACTAATTTTAGGTTTGTAGATTAATGTTTGAGCTAGGGAGACTGATTTTAGGTTTAAAGATTTACATTCAAGTTAGGGAGACTGATTTTAGGTTTAAAGATTTACATTCAAGTTTGGGAGACTGATTTTAGTTTTAGGTTTAAAGATTTACATTTGAGTTAGGGAGACTGATTTTTAGGTTTCAAGATTTACATTCAAGTTAGGGAGACTGATTTTTAGGTTTAAAGATTTAAATCCAGTTAGGGAGACTGATTTTAGGTTTAAAGATTTACATTTGAGTTAGGGAGACTGATTTTAGGTTTAAAGATTTACATTCAAGTTAGGGAGACTGATTTTAGGTTTAAAGATTTACATTTGAGTTAGGGAGACTGATTTTAGGTTTAAAGATTTACATTCAACTTAGGGAGACTGATTTTAGGTTTAAAGATTTACATTCAACTTAGGGAGACTGATTTTAGGTTTTAAATTCATGTTCGTGTTAGGGAGACTGATTTTAGCGCAATGGACCATTAACTTTCAGGTTAGGAAGAGTGATAGATTTTAGGTTTGAAGGTTTTTTGAAAAAAAATATTATTTCAATAAATTTTAATGCTTTCTCAAAGTTTCAACCTTTAAACAAACTTTTTGGTTCATTTTTCACATTTTGTAATTGATTTTTCAATGTAATTTAATATTATCATTTTTCATTTACTACTTATTGACAGGTCTGCTGCCATGGCAAAAAAGATGGCAGCAGTGTAAAAGAAAAGAAAGATAAAAAAGCAGTGCCTAAGACTGGGGAAAAATAGGGGACCCTGTTAGTACCACTGTTAGTGCAAATTTACCGCAAAAAACTCTAACTCCATAAACATATACTTTGGCAAACAATTTCGGAGATGAAGAGCTCACCAGCACCTTGATGTGATTTAGACCCAAGACATGTTGTTTTATATCATGTTCCATGCTGATAAACTCCTGCATGATGTTTTGAGTTGCATTTCTCAAGTTTTCATCTCCTGCTAATCAAAAATTTAGAAGATTACATTTTCTTCTCAACTTAATTTTGTATAAAATATATCTGCACCACCTGACTTCAGCCGTCAAACATTGACGAACATCTAATCAACTAGATCCAAAATACTCTTCCTGTTGGGAACTTTTAACCTTTGCCAAAAAATACAATTGAAGGGTTCAAGGGAAAAACCAGTGATGTCAGTTTTTCAAAATTTCTATGTTATCTCCCTTGTGGATACATTCCATTTAATAGAATAATATGATACATAGGTCCAACTGAAAAAGCAGCGTAGTCAATAAATAAATACGTAGACATCTTGATATTTTCATACTTTTATGAGGAATTTTCAAACTTTAAATTCAATTTTCTCCAAACTCTCAAAACCTGACATCACTGGTTTTTCCCTTGAGCCCTTCAATTGTTTAAAAGACTAATTATTTAATTAATAATACAAGTGATTTTTATTTCCTGCTCACAGAATTCAATCAATGCAGGCTACCCCAGTGGCAGCAATTCAATGTCAACACTGTCACTCACCACTGCAGTGGTCAGCTATATTCTGTCCAACATCTGTTGTGTTATCCATAGCAACGTTAAGATACTCGATCAGTTTCTGGTCCAATATCTGAAGATCTGAATCAACTTCACTCAGAAATCCTCTGTTTGTCATTTTTGGTTATGGCTGCTGAGATAATAATAATAATAAGAGGTCTTATATAGTGCGGTACCCCAGCCTAGGGCTGGGCTCACCGCGCTGTACATAAAAATTTTATCAAAAGAGACATAATCATTACATTAAAATAAAATACATTTATGAAATAAAGAACAGCAATGTATATTCACCCACCCCACCACATAACTTTTACAAGGCAAACCATGGATGGCAGCCAGCAAGATCGTTTATCGGTCAGAGGAGGGGAATCAGTCAGGGTAGATGCAATAACTACACCAGCAGATATTATCCTGCTCGTTAGGCCTACAGCAGATGATTTTAAAAAAATTGGGAATGTTAGGATTATTTGGATGCTGGAGAGAAAAAGATGACTGGCTGAAGTGGGAAAATAGGAGGAGGACTTTTATGCAATACATGTTGAGATGTACTGACATACACTTCTATCAGTTTTACAATAATGGAAATTCCATTCAAATGCTGTAACAACTAGCATTTGCAGCAAATACAACTTTTTGGGTCTTCTATGCCACACTTCAGGGGGGGCTTTCACCTCTGGTTAAGAACCATTTTCTATGGAAATGTTTCTGACACAGGTGCAATTATTTGATATCCATGGAAGGTGAATTTTCTAAGGATTTGCATGGCAAAGGATTGTAGTCTGTAAGTAGTGGACAGATGAATTTTATGGGGGGCGGGGGGGGGGGGGTAGCATAGATTTGGGACATATTTGAATTTGGGGGGGGGGGGTCTAACTTTTTTGTGACGACTGGGGCCCAAAATTTGCTTGACTTCATTTATGGCATGGATAGCCCCTTTATGGCTATAGCTACAAAACCTTTGCAAAAGTCCTTATAGGCCGGTATAGACATTGGGAACTTTTAAGCTTGGCCAAAAAATACAATTGTTTAAAAGACTTATCATTTAATTAATAATACAAGTGATTTTTATTTCCTGCTCACAGAATTCAATCAATGCAGGCTACCCCAGGGGCAGCAATTCAATTTCAACACTGTCACTCACCACTGCAGTGGTCAGCTATATTCTGTCCAACATCTGTCGTAATAAGGGGAGAGACTGCAATCAGGTTAGTACAAAATAAAATGAATAAAACAGAGTATGGTTAAACCTGAAAAAATAAACGCAACAAAACAGCGAACGTGTCGGCAGAAAGCCTTCGTCAGCGAACAAAACAACAGAAAAAACGGTATAAAAATAAGAATAAGAAAAATAAGAATAAGAAATAGCAACATCTGTCGCTACGCCTCTGCTTACACCTCTATAATTGAGTATTATTTAGTATAGTACTGTATACTAGTATAGACCTAGAATAGGCCTACGAAAAAATAACACATTAAGTATAAGTTTTATAAGTGAAATAGTCATTATTAGAAGAGCGAAAAATTTAATTTTTAAAACTTCAGTGAAAGTACTGAAAGAGTATGACACTGGTAGACTATAAGCTACATATACGTACCGTAGGTTATACTTATATGCCTATTAATTATATAATTAATATAGTTAGAAATACACAGTTACTAGTAAACTAAACACAGCGCCTTTGCGGAAAAACAAGAACTCTTCTGTCTTCAAGATCAGGGCTACCACTCAAAATTCCCAAGATTTTGTCAAAATATTTTTAAAGGATCTTGGGATTTTTTTTTTTGTTTAAAAGAATTCCACAAGATCTTGGGAAAATTCCCAAGGTGTGGCAACCTTGTTCAAGATACACTATATAACTTAATTTAAGTTGCCTAATTAGACGTGGTATCTAGAGTTAAATAAATGCTGCATTTATTTTATAACTTTATATAATTATGTCTAGGTGTCCGTTATTTATTTCTGAGCCAGTAGAGAGATAGTGCCATTAAAATATGCGGTCCCTGCTCGTCATTTTGTCATTTAGCCGGCCCACTGTGAAAAAAAATTTGGTGACCCATGATCAAGGGCAGGGGTCTCCAAACTTTTCAGTCCGAGGGTTTAGTTTTCGGAAATATATTTGAAAATGAATCATACAAATAAATAATGCTTCATTTTGCCTCAAAACACAGTAAAGGTCGCTGGTGGTGGACACACTTCAATGAGATTTAGTTTTCAAATTCAATAAAGAACCAGACAGCATCATTAAAGCATGAGAAAGAAGACAACTGAGTAAGCACAAGAGGCAAGTTACTTGGCTGCTCCAAATAATTTAATTGTTTGGTTTTTTTTAAAATAAGAATTCACAGTCTCACAGACCGTCACCTATAACTCTAATAAATAAAATAATCTTGGGCAGAATTTGAGAATGAAATTATTTAAAATCAATTTGGTCAATTATTAGAAATATTTTGTTCGCCTGGGTCGCACCATTTTCTATGTATCGAGAGGGGACATGCGGCAGACTAGAGGGGACATGCGGCAGACTAGAGGGGACATGCGGCAGACTAGAGGGGACATGCGGCAGACTAGAGGGGACATGCGGCAGACTAGAGGGGACATGCGTCAGACTAGAGGGGACATGCGGCAGACTAGAGGGGACATGCGGCAGACTTAGTTTTTCGTAAGCGGTAGAAAAAGTCTTGACCTACTCCAGGTGACACTAACCCTAGATACACCACTGTCACATATTGAACATACATTTCGTCCTTACACCCAGAGGCGTAACGAGGGTGTTTTGCGCCTGGGGACAAGATTCGCACCCGGGGACAAGATCTATTTTAAAGCGCCCCTTTTTCTTTTTTTCAACCCTCAAACCTATTATTTTCAACAATAAAATAATATCAAAGCACATTTTAGCGCCCAAAACTAGCTGGCGCCCGGGGAAATCTGTCCCCCCCCCCTGCCCCTCCCTCGCTACGCCTCTGCTTACACCTCATTTTTGTGTCCGTATATCTTAGAATGGGTTAGTTTAAGACCGGCATCTTTGTAAAATTGACTCACAACTAAACCATCCATCACCCAAGATATCAACAAAACACAACCATCCATCACTTAAGATATCAACACAACTCAACCACCCATCACCCAAGATATTAACACAACTCACCATCTGTCACCCATGTTATCAACACAACTCAACCATCCATCACCCAAGATATTAACACAACTCAACAATCCATTACCCAAGATATCAACACAACACACCACCCATCACCCAAGATATCAACACAACACACCATCCATCACCCAAGATATCAACACAACACACCATCCATTACCCAAGATATCAAAGAAACTCAACCATCCATCACCCAAGATGTCAACACAACTCACTCATCCATCACACAAGGTATCAAAACAACTCAATCATCCATCACCCAAGATATCAACACAACTCAACCATCCATCACTTAAGATATCAACGCAACTCAACCATCCATCACCCAAGATATCAACACAACTCAACCATCCATCACCAAAGATACCAACACAACTCAACCATCCATCACCCAAGATATCAACACAACTCAACCATCCATCACCCAAGAAATCAACACAATTCAACCATTCATCAACCAAAATGTCAACACAACTCGACCATCCAATCACCCAAGATATCAACTCAACCATCCATCACCCAAGATGTCAACACAACCAGCTATCACCCAAGATATTAACACAACTCAATCATCCATCCATCATCCAATATGTCAACAAAACTCAACCATCCATCATCCAAGATATCAACACAACTCAACCATCCATCAGCCAAGATATTAACACAACTCAACCATCCATCATCCAATATGTCAACAAAACTCAACCATCCATCATCCAAGATATCAACACAACTCAACCATCCATCACCCAAGATATTAACACAACTCAACCATCCATCATCCAATATGCCAACAAAACTCAACCATTCATCATCCAAGATATCAACACAACTCAACCCATAACACGTGCCGGTATTGGGAGTCTTTTTCGTGACCCAGTATTTTTGCTTTCGTGGCCCTGTACCGGGTTGTCACTCGGCATCATGTTTGGTACGGGGTTGTCACTCGGCATCATGTTTGGTACCGGGTTGTCATCCGGCATCATGTTTCGGTACCGGGTTGTCATCCGGCATCATGACTCGGTACCGGGCTGTCACCCGGCATCATGACTCGGTACCGGGTTGTCACTCGGCATCATGTTTGGTACCGGGTTGTCACTCGGCATCATGTTTGGTACCGGGTTGTCACTCGGCATCATGTTTGGTACCGGGTTGTCATCCGGCATCATGTTTCGGTACCGGGCTGTCACCCGGCATCATGACTCGGTACCGGGTTGTCACTCGGCATCATGTTTGGTACCGGGTTGTCATCCGGCATAATGACTCGGTACCGGGTTGTCATCCGGCATCATGACTCGGTACCGGGTTGTCACCCGGCATCATGACTCGGTACCAGGTTGTCACCCCACATTTGAGAAACGCTGCTTTAGAATGTAAATATTTCTTTATATAATAATTGTCATAAAATATTTATCTTCCGCACCACAGCTAACTATTGTAGCCCATATGTCGTTTCAATGCGAACATAATAGTTCCATTGTCTTACAGTTCAATCAAGGAAACGGCTCAATCTAAAATAATTATTTGCTAATGAAAATAAGATTTTGAAGGGGTTAATTAGGAAAAGAAATTTGGTTTGGTAGGCAGGTCTGAAGTTTCCACAGGGTCCGTCGGACAAAGTGATCGAAAACTTTTTGGTAACTTTCCTTCAAGCGCAGAATGTGCATAGTTTCATAAAAGAAAGCCCAAGAAAGACCTTGAATACAATTGATCTAATACCATCAACAACAACAACAAAAAACCTACTGATTGCAGAGGACATACTTATCAAGAGCCTATTGCCAAAGACATCAGGTGGGAACGATGGAGGTGCATAGGACACTCTCTTCGTAAACTGACATAAAGAAAATAACCAGACAATCCCTGTTATGGAAACTACAGGGGAAACAGGCGCATTTGGAGACGCCAGCTAGAAGCAGATACCCAAAGTATGGGATGCACCAAGGGCCACAGATATGGGTGGCAGAGGCGGCTGCCTAGAGTGGCACTTTTTAAGGGGCGGAAAATTCCATTCACCAATCTCTGTTGCGCTTCAAGCCGTGTGGGGGGGGGGGCGCTTTGGCCTACCTCACTACTTCCTTCCACTCAGACCTAACTAATGCTTTTCCTTTCTATGCTTGGATTCCCAAGTGTTGTATATCTTTTTCCACACAATTCATCCATCTCAGCTTAGGTCTGCCTTTGAGCCGTTTTTCTCTGGGGTTTTGGTGAATCACCTTCTTCACTCCTCTGCCATTTGGCATTCTCTCTGTCCTGCTCACTTACCCTGGCTTTTTTTTTCATTTCTGCTACTATAGAGAGATCCTGATATAGACTGTACAATTCGTGGTTGATTCATATTCTCCATCCAAATTCATCCTTTGTTGGTCCATATATTTAACTGAGAACCTTTCTCTGATGTTTTTGTTAGGATCCAAGTTTCACTTGCACATGTTACAACTGGTCTGATTAAGTTTCATAAATAGTTTTCTTTGTTTCTCTTGTTATGTTTTTACTTTTGAGTATTTTCTGACTACTGAAGTATGTTCTGTTTCCAGCAGATATTCTTTCTTTTTTTTTTTTTTTGAGTAACTCGCTTCTTTTATTTTAATAAAGCTCCTAGGTATTTGAATTGATTTACATTTTCAAAAGTCTGGTTTCTAATTTTAATGGCTTCACCTGGCTGTTCTTCTCTTATCGTAGTCATGTATTATTATTTTTTTAACCTCCAACCCTCCTTGTATTCTGGTGTGTTCGTTGCTGCAACCATATACTGGCATCTGTGCAACGGTTGGGGAAGCGATGTTGCTATTCTAACAGCCCCCAGCAGATGCAAGGGCAGCCTTGATGCGTCTTCTAATTCAATAAAGGATTTTGATATGTCTTTAATTAATACTTTTCCCTAGCAGTGCTATGTCATCAGCATCTGCAAGATATTGAAGGGGTTGATGGTAGAGAGTCAGTGGCGTAGCGACGGTTTTTGGCGCCCGGGGACAAGATTCGCGCCCGGGGACAAGATCCATTTTTAGCGCCCCTTTTTTTTTCAACTCTCAAACCCATTATTTTCATCAATAAAATAATATCAAAGCACATTTTGGCGCCCCTAACTAGCTAGCGTCCGGGGACATCTGTCCCGCCTGCCCCCACCACGCTACGCCTCTGTAGAGAGTGCTTATTGGTTGTGGGTCTTGGGTATAACTCAGAAAGTATGCTGTTATTGTTCTCCGTGTGTCAATGACAATATGTATGCTTCTTATAGCTCTCTAATGTTAAGTTAAATAGCATACAAGACAGTGAGTTTCCCTCTCTTAGGCCGCGTCTAATCTGAAATTCCCTTGAATATTCTCTTTGAACCTTGATTTTGCGGAAAATTACATTTTTATAAATGAAGTAAAAATAACAGGGGGGTTGGGGGGGGGGGGAATTGAAATTAATTAGGACAATTATATTTTAAAAAAGATATTTATATATCATATTATATCGCGCCCCTTACTTCCCTAATTTTTTTATTTTAGAATTATCTTTGAACCTTGATTTTGCGGAAAATTACATTTTTATAAATGAAGTAAAAATAACAGGGGGGTTGGGGTGGGGGGAATTGAAATTAATTAGGACAATTATATTTTAAAAAAGATATTTATATATCATATTATATCGCGCCCCTTACTTCCATAATTTTGTCAATTTAGAATTTAAATTGTACTCTTAGCTTATGTTTAAAAATGTGTGACGCAGATGTTACTGTTTATTAATTATATATTACTATTAACTTTTGCAGAAAATACTTGAAAATAACGTAATGGATGTTGAGCATTTTTTAGGGAAAAAAATTAAAATAAACAAGTGTGTTACTTAAAGTTTTATTTATGTAGGCCTACATAGACGTGCGTCGATTCTAGAACTAATTGATACGCGGGGGAGGGGTGGGCGTTCAGATAACAGACCTCTCCCGTGGAACAAAAGACGCCAATGGAACAAACCACCTTAACAGAACAGACCAGTCCGATGGAACAGAACACGCCAATGGAACAGGCCACTTCAATAGAAAAGAAAACGTCAATGGAACAGGCAATCTTAAATAGAACAGACCAGTCCCACGGAACAGACAAATCCCATAGAGCAGACCACTCGCATGGAACAGACACTCCCAAGGAACAGACCACTCCCATGGAACAGACCACTTTCATGGAACAGACCACTCCATTAGAGCATGCATAGGAGAGACAGGTCATCACCTTGGAGAACACCTTTAAAACATCAATAAACAATACATTTGTCCCATGTCTAAGCATTTCAATAGTGCTAACAATATTGGAATGTTAAAATCATAAAGTTATTTACCGTACCGGTATATATACTTCGTCTATTTTGCATCGACATGAGTAGTAGCCTTCACTTGAGCTGTACTTTCACTTTAAGTGAGGGAGAGTTGCTCAATTGGTCAGCCTCATTCTCTCGTCCTTGCCTATCTGATCCAATGGCAAGACTTCGTCAAGATGACTATAAATAGACCAGGATGCTGTGGATGATCAGCAGTGTTTCTGTGGGTCTTACTGTGCTGTTATGCGTTCCACATCGCAGGAGTTGTCGGAATGTTCATAGCGCCCGCGGAATCCCATCTCCGGGGTTTAATTTCAGAGTAAACATAATACATTGTACAAAAAGCATAATAAGTACAAGGGCATCTTTACAGTAGGGAGGGGTAAGAAGCAGATGTTTCCGAACTGAACTGAATTAGGATCTGGGAATAAATCCCCCCCCCCTCGCCAACCTAAGAGAAAAAATATTTAAAAAAAAACAAAAAACTGTCGATTTTTTAAATGTCTCCAGGTAACTAAATTAAAATGGGAAAAGAAAAAATAAAAATTATTAATTGTATAAGTATAAGGTGCTTGGTACCTGCCGTACATAAAACAGCTCTCACAGGGTTGCCGGTTGTGATATTTCACAGCCGGAAAATTAGGCAGAGCCAGGGTAGGGATCATGATTACAAGTTGCCGGTGACGGGTATGAGGCCAGAGGCGAGGGTGGTAACCTCTGGCCGAGGATTCAAATAATGCAGCCCTGAGAAAGCTGCCCCTAGGCAACCGTTTCGTCCCAGCTACAGCGCGAGCTAGTTGCGTTGTGGAAACCCACTGTGGAATCCCTCTTATAGGGCGTCCGATGCTTTCCCGGGATGGGTGGGGGAAGATATTAGGACGTAAATTTTCCATCCCAACTCCTAAAGAAAGTCGATCGTGTGCACTGTTTAAACGCATAGGGTCGGACCGACCGGATGCCTACTGTTTGGGGCGGCCCCCAGGCGGGGTCCTGGTCGAGCGCTTAAGCCGATACGTTGGGCCGGGGAGGGGTGATTTGAGGGGGGGGGGCAGAAAGAGTGCAAACTCGCCCCGCTGACGCCATTTCTTGATGTAATAATTGTATAAGTATTAAATAAATTAATTATTTATATATTTTTGTTTAATTTTTATGTATTATTTATGTATTTATTTATTTTGACAAAGCGGCGAGATCGCCAGACCTGTGATTTTGGTTAACAGAAAAAAGACACAGCTTAACAAATAGTCTGGGCTTTGCTGGTTATTGAACTCCAATCCAGCTTTTTGGAATCGGCAAATTTTCACCCACATAAATAACTAAAAACTTAAAGTATTAAACCTGACAAAGTCATTATAGTCAAACTAAAGTTCATTGTTTGAACAATCATTTGATCATTTTGGGTTGCTGGATGGCCGAGTGGTCTAAACTGTCTCAAACCAAATAGCTGGTGGTCTCGAGTTCAATCCAAAGCCAACATCCCAAGCCCCCCGAGTGGATGGGACTCGTTATAGCCTTGGACGGCAACTCAGCTAAGACCAGCACCCAGGGTGGATGGAACTCGTTATAGCCTTGGAAGGCAACTCAGCTAAGACCAGCACCCAGGGTGGATGGGACTCGTTATAGCCTTGGACGGCAACTCAGCTAAGACCAGCACCCAGGGTGGATGAGACTCGTTATAGCCTTGGACGGCAACTCAGCTAAGACCAGCACCCAGGGTGGATGGGACTCGTTATAGCCTTGGAAGGCAACTCAGCTAAGACCAGCACCCAGGGTGGATGAGACTCGTTATAGCCTTGGACGGCAACTCAGCTAAGACCAGCACCCAGGGTGGATGAGACTCGTTATAGCCTTGGACGGCAACTCAGCTAAGACCAGCACCCAGGGTGGATGGGACTCGTTAGCCTTGGGTGGCAACTCAGCTAAGACCAGCACCCCGTGTGGATGGGACTCGTTAGCCTTTGTCTGCAACTCAGCTAAGACCAGCACCCCGGGTGGATGGGACTCGTTAGCCTTGGACGGCAACCCATCTAAGAGAAGGCAAACTCTGAATTTAAACCAGGAGCCAGAATGATCAACAAATTGATAGTGAGCCCGTCAAATATACGAAGAAGAAGAAGATTTTCTGGAAAAAAAATGTAAACAGTTATTGAACAATTAATAGCGTTTTGTTAGCATTATTGAATAGTGAACAAAGTTCTTACGTGTCAATAATATTAATGTTCATAGTTAAACCTCGAAGTATATTAGATGCAAATAATACCATGACCCCGCCAGAATGGACCAAGGTCCAGCGGGGAGGGGTTTGTTGGAGAGGGGTGATCGACGCCCCTGCATGTGTATAAGGTAGGATCACACTGTATTCAATTCATTATGTCTTCAAAGCTGACTTTCCACCCGCGTGTTGGGTGATTCGAAAAATAGGTATCAAGCCCCCCTCCCCCCCCCAGGGACCCCCCCTCTCCCAATTTGTTCGTCGAATCAATCGATGCTCTAAAATGTAAACTTGCCATGTCATATGCCATATTCCCTTGGTGGTCTTTATATTAACATTCAATGTGTTTAAACACATCATTTCGGATCTTCGTACAACGATATCATAGGCGTAACTTTGCATATGAAGTGAACTTCTTTTTTTTTTTTTTTTTAAAGTATATTGTATAGTTTATGATAAGTTTAAATGGTTTGCTTTTATCAATATTGAAGATAAGTTATTTAAGACCGGGAAGTGGAATACCAATTTCAAATATAAAGCTTACATAGAGTTACGTCAGGTCTCATAACTGATTCAAACAATATTAGATTTAATGTGGCGATAAATCATTATAAACTTGGAACAATTAGGTCCGATCAAGAGTAAGTATTTCTTATTCAGGACTGAGTAGTTGGGGTATCACGTGACATTCTCATGAGTTGTTGATGTTCTCTATTCAGGACTGAGTAGTTGGGGTATCACGTGACATTCTCATGAGTTGTTGATGTTCTCTATTCAGGACTGAGTAGTTGAGGTATCACGTGACATTCTCATGAGTTGTTGATGTTCTCTATTCAGGACTGAGTAGTTGAGGTATCACGTGACATTCTCATGAGTTGTTGATGTTCTCTATTCAGGACTGAGTAGTTGAGGTATCACGTTACATTCTCATGAGTTGTTGATGTTCTCTATTCAGGACTGAGTAGTTGAGGTATCACGTGACATTCTCATGAGTTGTTGATGTTCTCTATTCAGGACTGAGTAGTTGAGGTATCACGTGACATTCTCATGAGTTGTTGATGTTCTCTATTCAGGACTGAGTAGTTGAGGTATCACGTGACATTCTCATGAGTTGTTGATGTTCTCTATTCAGGACTGAGTAGTTGAGGTATCACGTGACATTCTCATGAGTTGTTGATGTTCTCTATTCAGGACTGAGTAGTTGAGGTATCACGTGACATTCTCATGAGTTGTTGATGTTCTCTATTCAGGACTGAGTAGTTGAGGTATCACGTGACATTCTCATGAGTTGTTGATGTTCTCTATTCAGGACTGAGTAGTTGAGGTAGCACGTGACATTCTCATGAGTTGTTGATGTTCTCTATTCAGGACTGAGTAGTTGGGGTATCACGTGACATTCTCATGAGTTGTTGATGTTCTCTATTCAGGACTGAGTAGTTGAGGTAGCACGTTACATTCTCATGAGTTGTTGATGTTCTCTATTCAGGACTGAGTAGTTGAGGTAGCACGTGACATTCTCATGAGTTGTTGATGTTCTCTATTCAGGACTGAGTAGTTGAGGTATCACGTGACATTCTCATGAGTTGTTGATGTTCTCCATTCAGGACTGAGTAGTTGGGGTATCACGTTACATTCTCATGAGTTGTTGATGTTCTCTATTCAGGACTGAGTAGTTGAGGTATCACGTGACATTCTCATGAGTTGTTGATGTTCTCCATTCAGGACTGAGTAGTTGGGGTATCACGTTACATTCTCATGAGTTGTTGATGTTCTCTATTCAGGACTGAGTAGTTGAGGTAGCACGTGACATTCTCATGAGTTGTTGATGTTCTCTATTCAGGACTGAGTAGTTGAGGTATCACGTTACATTCTCATGAGTTGTTGATGTTCTCTATTCAGGACTGAGTAGTTGAGGTATCACGTTACATTCTCATGAGTTGTTGATGTTCTCTATTCAGGACTGAGTAGTTGAGGTAGCACGTTACATTCTCATGAGTTGTTGATGTTCTCTATTCAGGACTGAGTAGTTGGGGAATCACGTTACATTCTCATGAGTTGTTGATGTTCTCTATTCAGGACTGAGTAGTTGAGGTATCACGTGACATTCTCATGAGTTGTTGATGTTCTCTATTCAGGACTGAGTAGTTGGGGAATCACGTTACATTCTCATGAGTTGTTGATGTTCTCTATTCAGGACTGAGTAGTTGGGGTATCACGTTACATTCTCATGAGTTGTTGATGTTCTCTATTCAGGACTGAGTAGTTGAGGTATCACGTGACATTCTCATGAGTTGTTGATGTTCTCTATTCAGGACTGAGTAGTTGAGGTATCACGTTACATTCTCATGAGTTGTTGATGTTCTCTATTCAGGACTGAGTAGTTGAGGTATCACGTTACATTCTCATGAGTTGTTGATGTTCTCTATTCAGGACTGAGTAGTTGAGGTATCACGTTACATTCTCATGAGTTGTTGATGTTCTCTATTCAGGACTGAGTAGTTGAGGTATCACGTTACATTCTCATGAGTTGTTGATGTTCTCTATTCAGGACTGAGTAGTTGAGGTATCACGTTACATTCTCATGAGTTGTTGATGTTCTCTATTCAGGACTGAGTAGTTGAGGTATCACGTTACATTCTCATGAGTTGTTGATGTTCTCTATTCAGGACTGAGTAGTTGAGGTATCACGTTACATTCTCATGAGTTGTTGATGTTCTCTATTCAGGACTGAGTAGTTGAGGTATCACGTTACATTCTCATGAGTTGTTGATGTTCTCTATTCAGGACTGAGTAGTTGAGGTATCACGTTACATTCTCATGAGTTGTTGATGTTCTCTATTCAGGACTGAGTAGTTGAGGTATCACGTTACATTCTCATGAGTTGTTGATGTTCTCTATTCAGGACTGAGTAGTTGAGGTATCACGTTACATTCTCATGAGTTGTTGATGTTCTCTATTCAGGACTGAGTAGTTGAGGTATCACGTTACATTCTCATGAGTTGTTGATGTTCTCTATTCAGGACTGAGTAGTTGAGGTATCACGTTACATTCTCATGAGTTGTTGATGTTCTCTATTCAGGACTGAGTAGTTGAGGTATCACGTTACATTCTCATGAGTTGTTGATGTTCTCTATTCAGGACTGAGTAGTTGAGGTATCACGTTACATTCTCATGAGTTGTTGATGTTCTCTATTCAGGACTGAGTAGTTGAGGTATCACGTTACATTCTCATGAGTTGTTGATGTTCTCTATTCAGGACTGAGTAGTTGAGGTATCACGTTACATTCTCATGAGTTGTTGATGTTCTCTATTCAGGACTGAGTAGTTGAGGTATCACGTTACATTCTCATGAGTTGTTGATGTTCTCTATTCAGGACTGAGTAGTTGAGGTATCACGTTACATTCTCATGAGTTGTTGATGTTCTCTATTCAGGACTGAGTAGTTGAGGTATCACGTTACATTCTCATGAGTTGTTGATGTTCTCTATTCAGGACTGAGTAGTTGAGGTATCACGTTACATTCTCATGAGTTGTTGATGTTCTCTATTCAGGACTGAGTAGTTGAGGTATCACGTTACATTCTCATGAGTTGTTGATGTTCTCTATTCAGGACTGAGTAGTTGAGGTATCACGTTACATTCTCATGAGTTGTTGATGTTCTCTATTCAGGACTGAGTAGTTGAGGTATCACGTTACATTCTCATGAGTTGTTGATGTTCTCTATTCAGGACTGAGTAGTTGAGGTATCACGTGACATTCTCATGAGTTGTTGATGTTCTCTATTCAGGACTGAGTAGTTGAGGTAGCACGTTACATTCTCATGAGTTGTTGATGTTCTCTATTCAGGACTGAGTAGTTGAGGTAGCACGTTACATTCTCATGAGTTGTTGATCTTCTCTATTCAGGACTGAGTAGTTGAGGTAGCACGTTACATTCTCATGAGTTGTTGATGTTCTCTATTCAGGACTGAGTAGTTGAGGTATCACGTTACATTCTCATGAGTTGTTGATGTTCTCTATTCAGGACTGAGTAGTTGAGGTAGCACGTTACATTCTCATGAGTTGTTGATGTTCTCTATTCAGGACTGAGTAGTTGGGGAATCACGTTACATTCTCATGAGTTGTTGATGTTCTCTATTCAGGACTGAGTAGTTGAGGTATCACGTGACATTCTCATGAGTTGTTGATGTTCTCTATTCAGGACTGAGTAGTTGGGGAATCACGTTACATTCTCATGAGTTGTTGATGTTCTCTATTCAGGACTGAGTAGTTGGGGTATCACGTTACATTCTCATGAGTTGTTGATGTTCTCTATTCAGGACTGAGTAGTTGAGGTATCACGTTACATTCTCATGAGTTGTTGATGTTCTCTATTCAGGACTGAGTAGTTGGGGAATCACGTTACATTCTCATGAGTTGTTGATGTTCTCTATTCAGGACTGAGTAGTTGAGGTATCACGTGACATTCTCATGAGTTGTTGATGTTCTCTATTCAGGACTGAGTAGTTGAGGTATCACGTTACATTCTCATGAGTTGTTGATGTTCTCTATTCAGGACTGAGTAGTTGAGGTATCACGTTACATTCTCATGAGTTGTTGATGTTCTCTATTCAGGACTGAGTAGTTGAGGTATCACGTTACATTCTCATGAGTTGTTGATGTTCTCTATTCAGGACTGAGTAGTTGAGGTATCACGTTACATTCTCATGAGTTGTTGATGTTCTCTATTCAGGACTGAGTAGTTGAGGTATCACGTTACATTCTCATGAGTTGTTGATGTTCTCTATTCAGGACTGAGTAGTTGAGGTATCACGTTACATTCTCATGAGTTGTTGATGTTCTCTATTCAGGACTGAGTAGTTGAGGTATCACGTTACATTCTCATGAGTTGTTGATGTTCTCTATTCAGGACTGAGTAGTTGAGGTATCACGTTACATTCTCATGAGTTGTTGATGTTCTCTATTCAGGACTGAGTAGTTGAGGTATCACGTTACATTCTCATGAGTTGTTGATGTTCTCTATTCAGGACTGAGTAGTTGAGGTATCACGTTACATTCTCATGAGTTGTTGATGTTCTCTATTCAGGACTGAGTAGTTGAGGTAGCACGTGACATTCTCATGAGTTGTTGATGTTCTCTATTCAGGACTGAGTAGTTGAGGTAGCACGTTACATTCTCATGAGTTGTTGATGTTCTCTATTCATAACTGAGTAGTTGAGGTAGCACGTTACATTCTCATGAGTTGTTGATGTTCTCTATTCAGGACTGAGTAGTTGAGGTATCACGTTACATTCTCATGAGTTGTTGATGTTCTCTATTCAGGACTGAGTAGTTGAGGTAGCACGTTACATTCTCATGAGTTGTTGATGTTCTCTATTCAGGACTGAGTAGTTGAGGTATCACGTGACATTCTCATGAGTTGTTGATGTTCTCTAAAATATCGTTTCATATATTTTATAAGGCATTTTATTTTATATACAAATCTTGATATCTTTAAACGATTCTAAAGATTCCCGTGCACTTTGTAAACAAACAAAAAAGTTTAATACGTGCAAAGTGAAAACACCCAACGTAACCAAAAAAAAACTAAAAATGACATTTAAAAAAAAAATATTTGCCCTCCGTGTCTTGTCAAGAGACGATGGTTTAATCTCGTTGGTTAGGCCTAGTAGCTACACTTCAAAGTCTAAGTAGCACGTTGTTGTTTTTTTCTTCTCGGAACCTTTTCTGAATCCATGTTTTCCCTCGGCTACTATGTCGCATTTTAACTCTACTCAAATAATCCATAAACTTCATTATTCGAAGACGCCGTCTAGTGAACCATTTGTTGATGCTTTAGCAAAAAGTTATCACTAAATGAGTTACTGCTAGGCAAAGAGTCGGACTCTAGGCTATCAAAATTAATGTGAAATAGAAAGAAAAATATTTTTTTTTTTACAATATTTGGTGGCTCCGCTGTAAGAAAGCCTCAGCTGAAGAACACGTAGTGGTGCACGCTTCTCCTTCTCTTGGCAGTAGCATTAAGAATTTAGTCACGTTGATAATTCATTGCGGGTTTTTTCTTTCAAATTTAAAATTAAAAATCATTTTTTTTATGATCCTATATTGAAGCAATGCCATGACAATGATCTTATATTGAAGCAATGCCATCTCAATGATCTTATATTGAATTAATGTTATGGCAATTTTCTTTTATTGAAGCAATGTTATGTTAGTGATCTCATATTGAAGCATTGTCATGCCAATGATCATTTGTTAAAACAATGTCATGTCAATGATCTGATATTGAAACAATGTCATGAAAATTATCTTTTATTGAAGCATTGTTATGTTAGTGATCTTATATTGAAGCAATGCCATGTCAAAGATCTTATATTGAAGCAATGCCATATCAATGATCTTACATTGAATTAATGTTATAGCAATTTTATTTTATTGAAGCAATGTTATGTTAGTGATCTGATATTGAAGCAATGCCATGCCAAAGATCTTATATTGAAGCAATGTTAGGGGAATGTTCTTTTATTGAAGCAATGTTATGTTAGTGATCTTATATTGAAGCAATGCCATGTCAATGATCATTTGTTTAAACAATGTCATGTCAATGTTCTTATATTGAAGCAATGCCATGACAATGATCTTTTTGAAGCAATGTTATGGCAATGTTCTTTTATTGAAGCGATGTTACAGCAATGTTCTTTTATTGAAACAATGTTATGTTAGTGATCTTATATTGAAGCATTGTCATGCCAATGATCATTTGTTAAAACAATGTCATGTCAATGATCTTATATTGAAACAATGTCATGACAATGATCTTTTATTGAAGCATTGTTATGTTAGTGATCTTATTTTGAAGCACTGTTTTGTTAATAATCTTATATTGAAGCACTGTTTTGTTAATAATCTTATATTGAAGCAATGTAATGTCAATGATCATTTATTTAAACAATTTCATGTCAATGATCTTATATTGAAGCAATGGCATGTCAAATATCCTTTATTGAAGTAATGCCATGTCAATTATCTTATTTTGAAGCAATGCCATGCCAATGATCTTATGTTGAAGCAATGCTATGTCAACCAAGTCTGTGCACGTTCCTGAATGTGACAATCCACTTTGTGAGAAGTTTCTAAGTCACCTTAATGGGGAATACCAAGCTCTTGGATTTAAAACTGTAGCGTACCCTTCTTGTAAGTATTTCAACAGGAGCAGACCAACCAAACATTGAACATCCTTTCAGCATCGTTTTTTTATTTTTAATCATTTTTTTCCAACATTTAAATCGTTGATAGAAATTTTGTAAGTAGGTCAATCGGTTGAAAAAAAAAATAATACGGGAAAAAACAAACAAATCATACAATTTCTTAATTTAAAAAAAAAATAATAATAAGACTCTTGGAAAATAAGCAAATCCTTTGGCGTGACTTGTCAGACATAGAAAAAGGGGGTGGTGTGGGTAGATTTGAAATGAGGAAAGAAAAAGATCTACATGAATTATTTAGGTTGTTTAGCCTGGGAATGGAGATGATATTTCAGGTGTTTATTTCTGTGCTAGTGTAACACACTCTCAACGAAACAAAACAAAATAAATAATGGACTTACGTGGGTATGGCTGCGATAAAACTTACGAGATTAAAGCAAAACGCCTTCTTCACCCACTTAACTTACTTATAATAAATAATATATGTATAGAATAAACAATATTAATATTACAATTAAATCCAATAGCAGATAAAAAGCGATATTTGTGATGCATAATCCAATTTTTAATGCATTGTTGTTTTTTTTTAAATTTCAGTTGGCCCATTTAGCAAACATTTCAATGAAAATTATAATCAATGTACCTACACTACAATACACAAGTGCCCCAAACTGTGGAAACTTGTAAGTCCCAATAAGGGGCCATCCATAAAAGACGTCCACCAATTTTTTTCTATTTTTTACCCCCCATCCCCCTTTGTCCACTTTTTTCTTTACCTCCCCCCCCCCCCCATGTCACTGTTTTTCNAGTTGTGGACGTCCAAAACATAAAATTTACCGAACTTAAATTAACGAACATTTTGGGAAAATGTACAACAATATAAAGAGTATATATTTACAAAGATTTTTTTTAGAAATTCCAATTATTTGCAGGCAAAATTCTAAATGAAATAACAACTGTTCAAAAACATTTTATTGAATCACTGCATTAAAAAATGTAATAAACAAATAATCCACCATTCTTCAATCAACGGAAAATTCGGACTGCAGCCATTCAAACATGTTTCGTATAATTACAACATCTGTTCTTGAGTCTTCAATTGCTAATTCAATTTGAGTGGCAGTCTCTTCGTCTGATTCGTCTGCCATATTATGTTCACTAGCAGGAATATTGCAATGGACGACCTTATGTTTTGTCATTGCCGCCTGTGATGGGAAATATGTACAGCAGAAACATTATTCTCTTGGAAATTCTTCCAGCCACCGATGGACAATAGAGATCAAACGGCATGCTACTGTAACTGTGATCGGGGAGTAAATTTGCAGTAAATTTATGAAAAACTGCTGCACTCAAAAAAACACTACAATGTGGACATCCACTTTGTCCTAAACCCCCTCCCCCCTTTGTCCACTTTAGTCCACTTTTTGCTGAACCCCCCCCCTCCCCCCTTTTGTGTGGACGTCTTTTATGGATGACCCCTAAGTATTACAAAAGTAGCATATTTATTGTTCTATATGCCATTAGTGCTTATTTCATAACTTTATATTGACGTAGACTCTTAAACGAAAAGTTAATATGAATTAAAACATTTCATCGAAAAGTAAATATGAAATTAAAGCTTTCATCGAAAGATTAATATGAATTCAAAGATTTCATCGAAAAATTAATATGAATTCAAAGATTTTAGCTGCGAGTATTTTACACATTGAAAAAAAAAACATTGCATCAAAGTCTTTACAGATTAACGGGCTTAAGAAAGACTTGTCCGGAGCCGTACTAAAGAACTCAGAGATATCCGTTGAAAAATAGAAATCTTATCAATAGAATTCTGAGGAAAATCTCACCGTTTGTGATGTCTTCTTGTAAGTTCATTAGCGGCCATCTCTCTTCTCCAACAACAACGAAAACTAACGCGTCACGTCCCATTACACAATTACGTCACAACACTCTCACACAAACGATACAGCTACACATAAAATCTTTAACTAAACATTTTTTCCCTATCAAACATTGAAACAATAATCTACACATAACAACGGTGATTCTCATACCCTTGACAGCTTCCTCTCGTCTCACACTCAACTCTGACTGTCTCGGTTGTCTCTCTTTCTCTACTGTCCAGTCCCGACTGTCCACGACTCATGTCCGGCTGAGCTCTACCCAGTCCCGTCTAACGGTCCTCGAATTTGGTCGTGGGGTCTCTAGCGATTCCTGCCCTGGGCTCTCCTATTTCTACATCTCAGGTACTTAAATTTTCCCTCGGTCTAAAGGGTCATCAACTTGCCAGTACTGTCACAGTGAGGGGTCCTCGTTGCCTCGCCCCTGTGCCTTCTGACACCACACGACAGTTGTGGACGGTGCGAGTGTGTACTGTCTAAGTTCCCCCACCCTCGGTCTGCCTGGACAATACTCTGACCACCGGGCTCTACATTCCAATGTCTTGATTCTACCACTGTTACCGTCAAAGTCGTGCTTCCTTCGTCCGTGTGCAATCTGAAACGCTGCGACAGTTGGTCAGTCATCCTCCTGCGGGTCCCCCCCCACCCCTATACCACCCAGGTCGACTATCCAGGTCTGGACTCTCCACAATGCCTGGACTCTCCACAATGCCTGGACTCTCTACAATGCCTGGACTCTCCACAATGCGTGGACTCTCCACAATGCCTGGACTCTCCACAATGCGTGGACTCTCCACAATGCCTGGACTCTCCACAATGCCTGGACTCTCCACAATGCGTGGACTCTCCACAATGCGTGGACTCTCCACAATGCCTGGACTCTCCACAATGCCTGGACTCTCCACAATGCCTGGACTCTCCACAATGCCTGGATTCTCCACAATATATTTATATGAAATATGGTTCTTTATTGATCAAAACAGCGTGTCTTCTTTCACCCGTTTTGTCTCTACAACTCCATTACTACTGCTAAACAATAAATATCCAACAACGACATCTCCGATACCCAAATACGTCACAAACACATAGTAACAGCTACACAATTAATCTCAGCAACAAAACACGCACCCATAAAAAAGCATGATCAAATGATCAGCACACATCTGAAGATAATGAGCACACGATACGCTTCATGAACCGATGTTTCCAGCATCCTTGAGCAGCATCTGATTTTTGTCCATGGGCTAGTTTGCCTCACAGAGAATCATAGTCTCATTTAAACATAAAATAGTTGACATTCTGAAATTCATAATGGCAAAACTTTTATATGAAAAATATTTCCGTTTTAAAAAAAAAAATCATTTTAGTATTTTGAGTTAGTAAAAGTTGTAAATTTTTAAAAAATGTGTTCGTAAATTTAATTTGACTGAGTTGACAACTTTAGCATGCCCTCCCTTGAAACGGTGTCAACTTATTATTTGAACACGCCCATCTTGAATCTACGGTAACAACTAAATTTTATGTATCACTATTGCCCTTTTATATATTCCACGGGAATGCTACCCGGAAGATTAATACATTTTGTTATGATATCCTACCAAGAAGGCCCTAACGACCGTTACAAAAGACTGCACAGTGCGGTGGCATTCTTCAAACGTAGGTGTGTTTAGTGCCATTGGTTTTGTATGGTTGTCTGCAGGGCCGCCAGGAGGATTATGACATGCCTGAACAAGGCTAAAAATGCCCCCCCCCCCCAAACCGGCGACCTACAAAACATGGACACACCAATCAATGATGTCAAAATGTAATCATTACATTCAAACATAATTTGCAAATGTATTAAAAAGCGGACGGGTGCTTTGGTATTGTCAATACCTTGGCTTTGTGAATACGTTGGTGCTGTTATTACCTTGGTCTTGTCGTTACCTTGGTCTTGTGAATAAATTGGTATTATGAATACCTCGGTCTTGCTGTGGCCAACACATTTTAAGACAACGGAGGTGGGACAAGGGAGGTAATAACCCCAGTTGTTGTCCCTGCAGCATGTATTTCGGCTTTCAGAATTTAATGAGAAAATGGTTAATCCTTCTAAACTACACGATGTTCTGCTCCTTGGCGAATTGTTGAGTTAAAGGTTTTTTTTTTTATTCTCATTTGATGAATCTGAATAATTTTTAATGACGTGTTGAAACGTGGATGTCTTCTCCAAAATAGTTCAATGTGACATTTGATTTCTACACAAATACGTCACTAATGCACTCTTTAATACTTCGTTTTACATTTAAAGTTTTAACCCTTAGATAAAAACCGATAGTATCGATGTCTCTGTAACCCTCATATAAATACCGATGGTATCGATATCTTTGTAACCCACAGATAACTACCGATGGTATCGATATCTTTGTAACACACAGATAAATACCGATGGTATCGATATCTTTGTAACCCACAGATAAATACCAATGGCATCGATATCTTTGTAACCCTCATATAAGTACCGATGGTGTCAATATCTTTGTAACCCACAGATAAATACCGATGGTATCGACATTTCGTCCTTGAATAAATCAGAGAAACTTGCAGTGATTTCCTTCAGTGCCGAAGTCCAACCTGATAATGGCGATACCAGCTGGTCTGCGGCATTTGATGACTACTTTAAATGCTACAGAATTCAAGACGCCTCAGATGAAAACAAAATAAATTCATTCATTAAAAGAAAAACATCCATGGTCCCAGTCAGGAATGAACCCCAGGCCTCCGCAGACAAGAAGGGACCAGACATTGCACCAAGGAGTCGTAACGGGGCTACAGACCCGAAATTTGTATACTCTGAGAACCTGCACAGTTATGCAAACAGCAGGTTTGACGAGAAGGACGTTTTGAGCAAGCTGCGTGATTTGAGACAGGGTGAGGCTGGGAAGGGCGACAACTGGCAGATGTCACCTTACCCGGATGAGTTTGGTCGCGCGAGCGGTCAGAGCGTGATGGCAAGGTCACCCGATAATGAGAGTCTCCTAGAACGTAAGTGAACTTTGAACGTTGAGGATCTATAAGGGACTGCAGATGGATGCAAAAGAACACGATATTTGTGGACAAATAAAAGGGAAATAATAATTTTTGTTATATTATATATATATATATATTTTTTTTTTTGCATGAAACATTACCAGCAGGTCCCTTGCAAAGTCTTATGCAGGGATGGGTGATTGAAATAATTAAACAACCAGTTTTCTTTGACCTAATAAAAGTTTTCTGTTTATATAAATTATAAATCAAAAGTTACATAGTTATTTGAGGAAATTAATATTTAAATGAGAACAATATAACAGAGGACCACATAACTTGTTCATGCTAACTTCTTCAAGAAATGGGTTTAATATATTAATTACCATCAAATGCTAAATGATATCTGACCCAAAAAATAAAAGCTGTTAATAAGATATTTCAATAATTGAAAAACTGCTAGTTAGCCCTCATTTCAACAAAACAAAAAAACAAAAAGGTATCAGTTCATTCAAAAAAGTTTCGAGCCTCTAGTCAAATGGCGTATTGTAGTGACAACGCTGAACATCACAGTTTTAAGATTAGTGATGAATTACGACATGAAAATAATAGGAATAGAGTTAAAATTATGAAATAACCATTTGCATCTTTATACAAATCTTAAGTCATGTATCTATTTTAGCGAGTTCCTAATTTCTAAAATAGTTGACGACATAACCACATTCACGGAATTAAAGGATCTTGTCAACGTAGTGTTGGACGACCCTGTCAGAGCTCTCCCCAGTAAAAAGTTTATTTTACAAAAGGTGACTAAGTAAATGATTACATTGTTTAAATATGTTACGATCTTAGAAGGAAATATTTTTTGTTGCTTACACACTTAGAAGGACATAGCTATTGTTGCTTACACAACTAGAAGGACGTGGTTATTGTTTCTTACAACCTTATAGTAATATTATTTAAAAAAACACCTAATAACAAAGTTTTTCTTATAAATCTTTCATAAAATGTAATAGCGAGCAAAGGGGGATGAAAATCTGACAAGACAAGCATTCTAGTAGCGTACTTTATAAGAATCCCATTAAATTAGTGCTCTCCTCTTTTCTCCCAATTGCACATATTTTTAATGCTCCTGAACCATATTAATATTTTAATGATCCACCACTTTTACACCTCAGATTTATTTCATCAAAAAGCTTTGAAAAAAAAAAGAAGAAAATATTGCGCACCAAAAGCACTTGAGATATTTTTTTAAAAATAATCTCATTTATCGCAGTTATCGATGAATAAAAGTCATTACCATGGTTTTAGACTTTAACAATTGCTGGGTTGTTTTTTTTTTTTTTAAAATCAGTACCAAAGTTGTATAAAAGTAAAGGAAGAAAAAAGTGCGTGTCCCGATTTTCTTATCGTTCTACGTCCACGGGAATAGAAAAATGCTGTGCCTAAAAAGCCCCCCTTCCCAGTTCTTTCATACGTTAGTGATATTGACTGATTTAAAAATATAAAAAAACGACATAAAAATATGATACTTTTTACCATGTTTTTAGAAACTAAGGAAGTTCGAGGGGACAAAATTATAAACTATGAAATTTGATATTAGCATGAAAATCGTCCGTTGTGACAGATAGTGGTTTAAAATTTTTTTAACTTTTAGAGAGCGCTACCAACAGTATTGACATAGCAAATTTTTAATGCAGTTTAAAAAAAAAAAAATAATAATTAATTTTCTATATCATAACTTTGGGCCCATTGAGACGAAACTGCTCTGCTAGGGACAGTGACGTTTTAAGGCAAGTATGGACAATGGGGACTGGCCCAGAAGCAGAGCCTCATGTTTCTAGGGGGCCTTGCGCTTCTAGGAGACTCACTCTTTTAGAGGAATCATGTTTCACATAATGTTTATTAATATTGAAAGATTTTGGTAGTTTAATTTGATTTAAAAGTCAGTGGACAGCATGTTTCCCAATTTTAACCCACGAAATTATCTTCAAATTTCACAATGATTATTATAAAATGCGATTCTCAAGTTGGAAACATTGATACATCTTAAAAGGGCATAATTCACGTAAACAAGTTTTACTCCTGCCAGATGTGAATCGAAAAAAAGTAAGAATCTGTGTTTACAATCATTTTAGACAAAGAAGTTATTCGTTAGCTCTGGGCGGTAATAAACCTAGCTACACCACTTCTCAGTAGTGAAATATAATAATTGATGGACTGCATTCAAGTTTTGTAAATGAAATATAAGAACAAGTTATGTTAAACTTGAATTAATAATTATGCTCTAATTAGTCTAATAGACAGGACAATATCAATAAGTCGTTAAGTATAAGATTTGGAAGTTTTGCCTTAGACTTAGACTTAGAGCCTTCTTTTTAAGCAGTCAACCAAACTGGAACTAGAGAGCGCTTACAGTAATCTAATCCAATGGTGGCAATGTTCGGCAACCTGATCTTTCTCCTGTAGCTCTTTGATACGATCAGTTATTTTGGCTACTAGATCAAAATTTAATATTTGGCTCTTTGATATGAAAAGTTTCCCAATCCCTGATCTAGTCTTTATGCATCTTCTACAAAACAATATATAGGGTGGGCGAATAAACGTGAGAACATTTCGTAGCGTAATATTTTACGAGATGTTCTCACTTTTTTTGGCCCACCCTGTATTTTTGTAACTGCAAATTTTAGAAAAACCTACATAACTTTAAAATGCAAATTAGTAATTATTATACTATACTTCTATAGTCTAATAATAATTTTTTTTTTCTAATGAACAACAAAATATTTTTTAAAAATAATGTTTACATTATTTTATTGATGAATTAGTTAAAATAAATGGTAAAAATTTGAAAATAAAATTATGAAACAAAATTACTCTTTAGATACAAGTATAAGTATATGGAATGGTGGAACTCACACATAGTCAAAGGCTAAAAGGGAGCCTTTAAAGTATATTTCAACTAGCATCTTCTCTGTTCTAACCGGTTAAGTGTAGAAGGATGCAAAAGTAAATTCATGTATGTGCCCAAATGCATCCCATCATTTTGAATATATTAAACATTTTCTGCGGTGGGGCTTAATGGGACCGGTCTCCAAATCTTACCTCCAGCTTCATTCGGGGCCCTCAATCTTTTTCCACCCCAGTTAAAGTTACAGTACCGACTTATTTTAATGTCTAAAAAGTGCTGGATGTAAGTAATTACAATAATTTTTATGGACGGACAAAATTATTTGGACTATAAAGATTCTAGAAACAAAACTAAGCTGGGGCTTAAAGCACACCCTCAGGTGACTCCACTACCAGAATGAATTTATGTATGGAAGTGGCGATGAAATGAGAGCTGGTCATGTGCATTAAAATTCCCAATTTCGGTGCTGATAGATGCCCTGCCCATCCTTACATGATTTCTTAAAATACTTGCCCCGCAGAAAAATTACCTGAAAGAAACTTATCAAAACGCATTGGCCAAACTAGGCCATAATGCTTTTCATTTTCATAACATTACTTGATTAGTATGCTATAGACAGAGACATTCACAGGAAGAGGGGTGCCTAGTTAGACGATTCTGCCGCCCATGTCTTTGTTAATTACATGGGATTTTATCGTTTAATTCACTATTAAGGGACTATCGTAAGAAAATTTTGCAATACCATGATGATGGTGCCAGGAGTGGTTTGTCCTCTCGCCCCTTCCTTCACATGGCTCTGAGTAAGGCCTCAGTGCATTACTGTGCCCAGGGCCTCTGCTGCTGTAAAAACGGCCCTGGCGAGGGACCTCCTTTTCTACCTAGTTCATCCTAGTTGATGAACTAGAGGTGAAATCATTTTCTTTTAAATTGTAAAAACAAAAGGAAAATCATACAAGTTAGATGTTACAAAAAACAACTTGTTTCACCTATTTTCTTGTTTTTCTTTTTCTTTTAGGTGCTACCAGAATTAAATAACTCTAACCAGGTGTATGGTATTTTAATTTTTGCTACGTGTGCTGATCTGGTTACACAGAAGCGTGCCATCAGCTTATTGGAGCTACTATTACTGCGGGGAAGGTTGGCTGCACCACAAGTTCATATGAGTCTCCTGGTTTGCATAATTTTTTATTTGTTTGTTTGTTCAAACTGTAAATGGAACATGTAAATTTGTTAATGTAAGCTACATGGTTACGTCCTATTAACTTTGGATAGCTGCGAAACAGATAATTTTTGAGTTGATTTACTTTAAAAAATAGATCTAGTGTAATTTCGTTCTTTAAAAAATATATATTTGCATTTCAGTGATTTTTTTCATATTTGTATGTTTTAACAAATAAATTATGTCTAAAACAATATTGTATATGCCTAAGCATAATTTACTTATACTTAAAGATGAGGCTTTAGTATAAAACTCTTTTTCAGAAAAATATGCAGACCAAACTATTGGAAAATATATGTGCAATAATTTCAATCAGGTAATTAGCAAGCAAATAATAATGTATACCATACATTGCAAGTACACATTTTTAAAAAAATATGCTCAATTTAAATAAAAGATGAGGTGGAAGGACATTTAACAATTTTTAAGCCCAAAAGTCAAAACTAATTTTCTAATCTTCAATTTTTAATGAGGTAGACAGCCTGTTTTAATTAGATTGACAAAAATTGTTTAATCCGGTCAAAAACTTGTTATAATTAGGTTGAAAACCTGTTTTAATTATGTTGACAACCTGTTTAAGGCATATGAAGGCAATTTTATTAATATTTTTATTTTGGGGCTATTCCATGAATGACATGCTATTTTGACCTAATTCCCCCCCCCCATCCCAAATATAGAAACCTTTATAATAGATAGTCACAAACTTGTGACCCTCAAACCCTTTAGGTGCATGACATCATTTATAGATGACCTCTTCTAATACATAACATCAATAATGAAAATGAGCTGTAATATTGATACTCATAAATTTTCTAAAAGTTTCTTTCTCAATAAACAGTTTTCTTCTTTTATCATCCCAAGTCTGTCCCTACAAACTGTATTTGTCTTACGGAATATTTTCAGAAGTCTGTCACCACAAAGTTGGTCAGAGAATCTTGAAATTATTTTGAAAAGAAAGTGTTGCTTGTTCCTGATGTTGCAAGGAGAGATGGTCATGGCCTGCCAAGGGACTGAGGACATCAGGAGCTGTGAAACATTTAACAAAGATATGAAGTAGGCTTAATTTAATAATTATTATAAATGAAGAAATTGACATTCTTTGATCACCCTGAAATGAAGCCGCCTATCAGCCTTAAAAAGCACATAAATCATTCATATTTTATTTAAACTTTGGGGTAAAGAGACGTGATAACATTAAAAGGTGTCTGTTTATTCAAACAGTTTTTGTAATTTTGTACAATTTTCTTCATGGAACTGGTTTTATTATATTTTTTTAAAAATGTTATTACAAAACTATGTTCTACCTTAATGTCTTTACTATATTTATTACCAAATTAATTAATATATTGTCTTTTTTTTTCTTTTTTTCTAGGTTTTGAAAAAAAAAATATCTTAATCAATTTTCTTTTCTTACAAAAAGGTCAAAGATTGAAACAGGAAATAAAAAATTAAAATCCTCAGAACATGTTGACTGTGTAAAGATTTGTCTAGAATTACCCCTGGATCAAGTTCTTAAAGGCACCACCAGCTTTATGACAAAAATAGCAACTGAAAAGTTTTTAGTGGCACCTTCTGGGCTGAAAATAGAATTCTACCATGTATTTCAGTTGTTCAAGAAGGTTGGTTTACTTTTTGAAATATGGGAAGAAATGAATCCTACTAATGTGTATTTCAGTTGTATAAGAAGAATGGTTCAATTTTTTAAATATGAGAAAGAATAGAATTCCACCATGTATTTCAGTTGTTAAAGAAGGTTAATTAATTAATATTTATATGTTTGTTTTCAAAGATATTTTCAAGTTTAGATAGTCAAGTGATAAATATTCTAAAAGTGCAGCGAGAGATGAAAAGCAAACTTCTTTGGAAACAGTCATCAAGTACAGCCATTGAGCTGATACTGAGAGGATTTTCACACTTTCTCAACTACAGCTCCAGTAATTTTACACATTTTATCATATATTTTTTTTATAAAGATATGAAAATTAGTATATTTTCTTCAAACACAACAGTTATTAATCCATGCTTAAATGATATGCTAAACACTAGTAAATGCTATGCTACTCACTTGGGCTTAGATGCTTTGTAAAACAATCACTGCATATTCTGATTTTCATTATTATTTTTTATCAAAAGGTTATTTGCTGATTATTTGTAATATTCAAACAGAAGAGTCATCGTCTCAGTCCTTGGACACGTTGTGTACAGAGATCACACAAATCATTATTGCAAATAAAGAGAAAGACCAAAAAACATTCAATGATGTAAGTTTTATTTCCTATTGTTAGAAAAGTAGCTGTCAAAAGAGGATGGGGGAAATAAATTGATGTGATTTTTAAAAAAATAGTTTCTCCTATACTAGTTCCACTTGGAAGCTGTAGTGACGATATTATTTATAATGTGAAAATAACTTCAATACATATTGCTTGGCTATCTATTAAATAAACCCTATTAAAATATCTATCTTAATGTCACCCATCTTAAAATAATTAGAGACTCAAAAATGTCACCCCCTTTTTTTTTTCAGGTGATACCAATGCTTCGGGCTCTTATGTTCAGGCCAACACCAGCCATCCGTCAGTGTGCAATAGACCTTTTCAAAGGTCTAGATTCCAATCCTGAATCATTCAGAATTCATCTGTTAGATGCCATAACACATTTGCTATCTCCTGTTTTGGTCCCAGATATAAATGATAAAAGGACATTGGTAAGAGCAAGAAGACAAATAGTTATTTTTAAAAACCCAACCATTTAAAGAGTGGCATTCAGCTCTATTTATTTTTATACTATGTTATATTTCCATTTCTATTGTTGGCTGAAAAAACGTTCTTGTTTTTTGTCCTGTTATCTTATTTCAAGCTTCCACATACCTCGTTTTGCTATTTCATTCATTCAGCTCTAGCAGCATGTTAATGTTACCTCACCTCATGTCTGTCTCATTGAGAAGGATTTTTTTGTACATTTGTTTATTTCAGCCACATGAAAAAAGTCGCAACGGATGGTTCAAGGTGTCTGGTAACTTCAGTGGCTACCAGACTGTTATTTCATTTCATGTACCACATGAGAAAGACCACAGGGAAATAAATAAATCAGATCTTAACGATTCACCACAGTTCCAACAGATAAGTGTGCTAAGGGAGCTAATGCATGACAACATTGCCACACTTTTTGCATACAACATTTATCACATCCCTCAGTACTATATTATGGAAGAGGGCAGAAGCCTTCAGGTAAGTTATATTTCTATGCATACACTGCGCAATGATATTATACTTTTTTTTTTTAAGTATCTTTTTGTATGACATTTTAGTCTCGTAAAAATGGAGTTATAATTAAAAATAAGAAGCTGTATTGCTTTTCAGGCTTACAATTTCAAACCTTCGCCACCTGATATAAGTTAATAAAAGTCTTCCTATACAGAATCTCTTCAATTTTTTCAAAATCAATTCCCAGTGCAGTTATGATAGTAAATTTCTTTTAATAATTTGATCTCTTGTACCGGTATAGACATACATGACTAATTTGTTTTAATAGTTATTTCTTTCTTAAGATTTATTTTATAATATAAACTTTTTATTTTAACCATATTAGAGATTGAATGATTTTCTAAACATTAGTTTAGAACATGAATTATTAACTGTGTTCCAGGAACAGCTAGTAAACAGAAGTAACAATAAAACATATTTCTCAGAGGCTACTCTTTACAGTTGTCTGAATCAAGCTGCAGCTGCTGTTGAATACTGCCACAGTAAAAATATTGTTCATTGCAACATAACTACGGCAAGCTTTTTAATTATCGATTCACAGAAGTTAAAGCTGAGTGGCTTCCACTTATCCTTTGCTCTTAAATCCAATGAAGAAGAAAAGATTTATGGTAAGTCTCTCTCTTTCCATCTGTCTGTGTGTGTATCTTTCGCTCTTTTGCTTTCTTTCTTTCTCTCTCTCTCTATCTCTCTCTCTCTCCCCCCTCTCTCTCTCTCTCTCTCTCTCTGGCTCTACTGTAAATCATTAAACATTTCACAAATAACCAACATGATATATAATTATTTCACTTTTGGGAATATAACAAATTCAGACTTTATTTCCAAGCAAATTAAACCCAAAATACACAAATCAAAATTAAATATACACTTTGTTCTACAGATTCAGAAGATAGTAACATATTTAGAGAGATCCCAACTCTTTGGAGTGCTCCAGAATCTTTAAGAAGGTGCAGATTTTCACGACAAACAGACATATGGATGTTTGGTCACATGTGCTATGAGATTGTAACTCATGGTCTCTTGCCTTACTCTCAATTAGGACTGAGTGATGCCGATGTTCTGTTAGGGGTAGGGTTTTAATTATTTTTTTCAATTGTACATATACTTTTATAAAAAAAATGAAAAATTAGGTTTATTTGTTGTTTTTTTTAAAGTTGTATTGACATATAGGACATTTTAGGAAATTATAAAGACCATACAAAGAGTTTTGCACATTTGAAGATTTATCGAAAGTTTATTTATATTTTACCACCATTGCCATAATTAAATCATTCTTGTTTTTAAAACTCATAAAAAATATTGTTATCTAAAAAAAAAAGGAAACAGATCTTATTTTAAAAGACCAGCAGTGTTATTTCGTTGGCCACAAAGATAGAGTGAATATGTTTGTGTTTAAAAAGATAATAAAATGAATGTGCTGCCATCTTATGTGATCAGGTATTTAAGTCCGTGTATCAGCTGAGACATGAAAGTTGTATTGAAGAGGAGATATTTGAACATGTGATTTTACCCTGTGTTTGTCTGGACCCCTATCAAAGACAAAGTGTTTCTTTGTTACAAAAACGACTTTTTGATTTCCAAAAACGTAAGTTTTAGAACTTCATTAAGCTCTGGATTTGTATTATTTTCATTTAACATTCTCATAATTATACACATTTTAGAGTGGAGTTAATATCGTCATATAACATTCTCATAATAATACACATTTTAGAGTGGAGTTAATATTGTCATTTAAAATTCTCATGATAATAAACATAGAGTGCTGTAATTCATCATTTACCTATGGCGTTTCTGTTACCTTTTCCATACATCTTGTTTTCATTCAGGTCCTGAGTCAATGAAATGCTCAGAACTGAATTACCCTGATCTTAAAAAAAATCCAAACAAACCATCCACAGAATATACCAAGGTACAGTATAGACAATATAGTATAGGGCTGCTGCGTTAACATACTATTTAAGAACACTGATAGTCATTCTTGAACACCAAATTCTCGGCACTAGTTTTTTGTCCATCTTTCCTTTTTTTAAAACTTTTATGACAGTCTTTTTCTTTTAACTGTTAAATTTTTTAATTAGATTCAAATTCTCAGATTTAATTTTCATTCAGACTTTGGACAAAAAGTTTGTCTACATCTCTTCACCATCTGACCTCTAAAATATACAGCGTGGCCCAAAAAAAGTGATAATGTCTCTTACATTGTAATATAATTAAATTAAAATTTGTCTAACTGCATCCATAATAGCTTGAAGCCATTGAGAAGCGGGGGGGGGGACACACATTAAAGATGTTTTCTGATTAGCGTATTACTTGGCATACTTCTGTAAATGACAAAACATTATATTTATTAAATTACATTAAATGCAGCAACACTTTTGTACGAGATGTTTTCACTTTTTTTTTGGCCCAACATATACTATTAGTGTATGGTTAAATAGCTGAACAAAAATAAATGAAGCTATTGTTAAAATATGTTTTAAACTAAAAACTTGAATGAAATACCAGTAGAGTAAAGTAACAGTTTTAAAAAAATACAATTTTCCCATGTTACCGTATTAATAAAAATTCTATGTATTTTGCTATCTTTCAGGGACTACCTGCTGTTAATTGTGAGTAATGACAACTTTGTTCTTACGTGTTTGTTTCTTGCTTTCTACCTTTTAGATCATATACATGGATATCTATGTTTTTGTATTTGAGGTGCAAGGCCAAGAAATTCAGCAATAGCCCTCAGCAACACCAAGGAGTATCAAGCAAATTATTAAGATATATTTAAAAATGCACATGCACCTCAGTTAACCCCATCCCACTCGTAGACTATGTGATAGCCTCAATTCAGTAAAAGTTAAGTCAGAATCCCCCTCTCTCTCTCCCCCCGCCCCCCCCCCCCCCCAATCATCCCCCATCTCATCCATACCCATCATACCCATCTCATCCATACCCATCATCCCCCACTCATCCATACCCATCATCCCCATCCAATTCATACCCATTGTAAAGTTTTCTAAATACAAAGTTATATTTTCAATGCCACTGTAAATATCTATGAATCATGAATATAATAATAAAATTACTGATTTGCAAGATTTTTGTATTCTCCTTTGATTTTCTATATTTTTTTCCTTGAAAGTGATTACAGTATATAATTTATGTCATCATACAATTTTATTATATACTAAGTAACATGTGGAAGCCATAGAAAGATTCTAAGTCAAAATAGTTAAGCTTGAAATAGAACTTATAAGAAAATGTTCAACAATCAAATAACTTTTTAAAATCTCTATACAGGAATTGTGTTAAGATCTTTCTTTTCAATGAATAGAAAATCAGTTTATGTGTATTTTTTTTCTACTGAAGATGAGTACTTTACTGGAAGTAACAGGCAATATAAGAAGCATACAGATGACCTTGAACTATGTGAATTGGTAATTTTGTGTTTTTACATTATTGTTTATTATCATAAATGGGTAAGTGAGAAATGTTGAATGGCAGTGATTTTCAAGGGTTCGCTATTTCATATCATGTGAGCAGATAAAAAGCAAAACAAATTTTTTTTAAATTTAACCATGTATGTACTAGTAGTCAATCATTTGTCCAAGAAAATCCAATCCAAACTCTACCCAGAAAGAAAAATAATTAAATTTAAGTACTGGTATGTAAAGATTATCCCCAATACAGCTTTTTGATAGAATTGATGCTCTTTATTTTTAGTCCACTGTCATCTTAAAATATTAGCACTGTCAATGTGTCATATTCCAAAATGCACATAGTTTTTTTTCCTTATTTTGCAATCATTGCTCCCAGCAAGGGCTCAAGGTAAGTGCTGTTGGCAAAAAAGTCTTTTAGATTTAAAGACTCAATAACATCAAAAACATACATTATTTTTTTTTGTATTTGTTGAATGCAGTGCTTTCCAACCTGTTTTTTGTGATTTTGTGACACAACATACACATACTTTTTAAGACTTGAAAAATGCTGGAAATGAATTAATACAAGTTATTGACAAAGTGTTGCAAGTTTGCAACTGCTTGTTAATGAGGACCTCTGCTTTTTTTTTGTGTATACAAATTGAAGGATGCTTACAGGTGGTTTTTAGGAAAGTGCTGGTAATTGGAATGGAATTTGAAATCTAATTCAAAACAAGCCTTGTGCCAAAAAATTGGCATATCTGGATATTGCTAAAATATTTGAGAATTTTAATAAAATAAACACCAGCAGACCAGGAAAAAAGGAAATAAATGCGGTACCCTATATCAAATATTTGTGTTGTGCAGCAAAGATACTGTTTTGGAAATGGAAAGTGAACAAATCAAATTTGGAAAAAAAATCCAAAACAGTTGATTGTGAGCTAATTGTAGACCATTTGTCTATGCTGTTAAAATTTATATGTGGCCCTACTCTTAATATCGGTTAGTTTAATCCCCATGTTAATTGGTAAAACCGACTTACTGTGTCACAAAATAATGTACCAGTTCTAGTGCATCTTCAGGATGAAAAGTTTGGAAAGCGCTGTTCTAATGGAATATGTCAATATCATTTCAATTGGTTTATCTGAGTTTTTACTGCTATTTTTTGTAACTCCAATAGGATTATAAAATGACTGACCAAACAGCATTTACCAAATTACACGTTTGTAATGCTTCTGATTTTCATTTAAGTCCCTAATATTTAATGGCTGGATGTCAAAAGGGTCATCCATAAATCAATGACTCTTGTATCCATGGAGGATGAGGAAGTCTAAACTTTGTGAAACATTTTTTTTATTGGATGGGGGTTAGGGATTGGCCAACATAACCCTGTGTCATTTATGAATGGTTGGCAGTTTCTTCTGCTTTATATTGTCATTCCAATTCATCATAATAGCACCTTCTCATCCCCGGTGCCCGGTACTGAAGCTAGTCAGTAAAGAATCTTTTCAAAAGATGAAAATCAAACACTGTGCCAAGTTCCTTTTTAATGTCAAGACTTTTTGCCTTTCTAAATGTATTTATGTCTAACTTGTAAAAGTTAATTCATTTTAGTTATGCACATGTACTTAGTGTCTTTAAAGGTGAATTCACATTTGTTAAAATACAAGCAGTCTAACATACCAAGTATTTAATTTTTGAGTGAAAAAAACTTTATTTATTACTAGACCATGTCAGCTTAGGTTCCATTTATTTTTAATGGGGTTGTCATTTTTTCGTTGTTGCTTACTTGGCTAGGTTGATTTGTAGATTGTCCAGCAATTCAAATATCACAGACCATTCCTTGTTTCTAAAACTATGTAACTATAATATTAGCTACTCACATTTCACCACCTTGTTACAATGTTACAGAGAAATACAAAGCATCTGTAGCTCACCTCGTCTTTTTATATAGCTTGCAATGGTAAAATAGTTATTTAAAATAAATTTTCTGACAAATATAATTTTATTTACAGCCCAGCAAGGAGTATCTTTTAAAGCAACATGTGAAAGGACCTTTATCAAAGCAGCTTTTGGAGGAAATAGAAACTGGAACACTGGATGATGTTTGGCCATTTATTTCCTTTTTCCCAGCTAAAGGCAATAAATACACCTTTGTAAGGATGGCAGTGTACCTTTAAATGACCTATATGCTATGTTTTTCTCCTAATATTGTTTAAATTTAGTTTGATTAGAATACCATCATAATCTAATGTTTAGCAATATACTTTATCCTCTAGGAAATTCTAATGCCATTCCCTTATGTTGGTAACGTCCTGGATTTGGTCATGAAAAAAGATATAGCCAAAACAGAGCCTGAACTTAAGAAGTTGCTCTTTGAGATAGCCAAAATGGTGAACAGACTTCACGAGTCCAATTTTCTGGTTGGAGATCTCAGAGCTTCACAGCTTTACATAGAAAATGTTACTGGTGGATTAAAGGTATTTTCTCAGAGGCACATCATTAATTAAAATTATCTGAACCATTAGATTGTAGGCTGTAGGCCTACTCAAATCAATAGTGTATAAAATCAATGCATAAGTTAATATTAAGAAACAGAATTTAAAATAAAATAAAATTCTGTTGCTGTCCTTAAAGCCAAAAATATATTTAGATCTAGTCATCAAAACTGATTCTTTTTAAAATGTATAAATTTTTTCTTAATCTTATTGATATTAAGCTTACTTTCTCAAATTCGGAAGACTAATAAAAAAAAAATTAGAAAAGAACCTATTCTATGCTGTAGGGACAAAATATAATACTCATATTATATAACTTGATAACATACTAAGGCTGTTTGCTGCAGCTCTGAAATAGGCTGTAAAGCTGGCCAGGGCAACATAGGGCCCCCGGCCAACCCACTTTGCAGCCCGCAAAGTAAAGTAAAATTCTTTATTATTATTTTCTTAATAGCTTTTCCCAATGTCCTATTTTCTTTCGGCCCGCACAACTATTTCATAAAGGATTACGGCCTGCCTTACATTTTGAGTTGTGCAGGCCTGCTGTAAAGGGGTATAAAATACAAAACACCGGTACTTGAGGATAAATTTTGTTTAATTTTATCATATTTCACTAAGTAGTTCACTTTTTGATGTCATCCAAAAAAATTTATAGGAATTAATTGGAGGTTTCAAAGGAGCAATTAATTTTTTTTTTAAATAATTACTTATCTAATACAGATACATCCTATTTTCTTACCTCATTTGATTTTCACAAAAGACAAGAACTCACTTCCATGTAATCCACCTACTGATCCTGTGGCTTTAGCAAGGTAAATCTGATATTTTTATTTTATTAAGTTAATTTTCAGTTTTAAGCACCTTTGTATGAAAAAAATCTTTTTTTATTGTAACTGAGTGGAGAGATTGGGTGCTTTGTTCATGACACAAATTTACTCTGCTCCCAGAGCCAAAAACTCTAGCCATATAGAGTGTGGCAGCTTATAGTTTTAAATATATATTTGGTTTATTAACTCAAGAAGTTCTGAGAACTCTACTGGTATCGCTAGTCTGTTATTTATTCTTAACTTAGATGTTGTATAAAAAAGAGTAGTGGAAGAAAAATCCTAATTAAAGGATCCAAAGAAGAGGGACAATTTAAAACGTCCTAAAGCTGCCAGTAAACACTTTCGTACTTTAGGGAAACGATTCAAACTTTGAATACAAAAACCCATTTGCCCACTCACTATAAATAGAGTCGCATGGACATATCAGAGAGCAACGACATAAATGCCCCATTATGGTCATTTTCTTGCCAAAATAAGTTTCAAATTATTTCAAATAAGTTTAAAATAACCCCTTCCAAATAAATCTACTGCTTTAAAAAAATATTATAAAATTAATATTTCTTTCGCCCCCATTTTCATTTCTATGGTGGATATAAAAAAAAACTAGTAAGTTTACCAATGAAACCATTAAGCTTAACTCAGCAGGACTGCAAAAGTAATTTTCGGCATTAAATTATTTTTTATTTTTCTGTCCGACATCCCAATATAATTCATCATTAATTAAAACACCTGTATTTTAAATATGTTAAAAATTAAAGATAAGTAGAAATTTATTGTGTCATTTTAACTTTTAAAATAGACACAAATTTTCAGCTTTTTAAATTCTCTGATGATTGAAATAAATGATAAATTGAGCAGCTTTGTGTAGGAATCTAAAAATGTAATGTAGTTCTATACAGTTCAAATCTTTAATACAGTTAATATTTAGTTGTAAATTTCTATTTCATTTATTCCAGAGCAGCCCCTGAAGTGAAACAATCTGGGTTGTATTCACAAGCGAGTGATATTTTTTGCTTTGGTGTCCTAATTTGGGACTTAAAAGAGGCTAACTCCTGCGATATCCCTCCTTACCACATAAACGTCCATCATAAAAAAGGCTGCAAGTCATGGGCAGATGAGCTGGTAAGGTTTTTCATAATTTCTGTGCAGTTTTTTTTTTCAATTCCTAGTATGTCATTGGCCGGTGTTCAGTTTTTAACCTAACAGTGCTGTATTTCAGAAAACTGTACAGGAAGAAATAAACACCAGACATACATTTTACAATCTTGGACACATCTCCCCATTTGCATAGGCAGAGTCTACAGAAGGGGTGGTCCGCCCCGCGCTGAACCTTTTTTTCTTTATACAAAAATAATTTATACCGGTACCCGGTATCGAGAATCTTTTTTTGACCAACTGCTAAGTTTTTCATTTGTGGAAAGGGGCAGCAAAAATCTTTGCCCGCCCAATTTTTGTGGGAGCCCATGGGAGGAAAAGTTGTCTAGTAAATTAGGATAAGGTATCTGACAACCCAAGTACAATGTAGACAAAACATATTAACAGACACATTTTGATCAGTACAAGAATCTTGTCTGAATTAATGCATTATCATTTGTTTTATTACACAACTCCTTTACATAACTGTAGGAGCCACGTTTCTTTAAAAAATTACTTTCGTAAGTCTTATAATTATAATAATTTATTTATAATTGTTCATTAAAAAGATATGCTGCCACTAGCGACACCAATCTTTAGATATGGCACCTAAATATTACTCGGAAGAAAATTTACCCCCTGCCAGCATGTCTTAGGGCAAGGTTTCCCAACCTTTTTTATTTTCAGCTTACCCGATGAAATTTTAACCATGAGCTCTTCCCCCCCCCCCTGCCCCGAAATGTCTGGGTATCACTAAAACAATAACTTTGACTTTAGATATGGCACCTAAATATTACTCGGAAGAAAATTTACCCCCTGCCAGCATGTCTTAGGGCAAGGTTTCCCAACCTTTTTTATTTTCAGCTTACCCGATGAAATTTTAACCATGAGCCCTTCCCCCCCCCCCCTGCCCCGAAATGTCTGGGTATCACTAAAACAATAACTTTGGAGCTTAGAAATTATATCTGTGTATCATTATAGATATGGTACCGGTAGTAAAATTTAAATAAAGATACGGGGGAATAAAAAGTAATGCAAATATTTATAAAATTACTTAACAATAAAGGTTTCTATGTGCCGATACTGACAACCAATTGCTATTGCACACCTTAAAGTGCTCATTTGAAAGCCCTGGGGTGAGAAAACGGAAAACCCCAGTTGGGAAACCTTGTATTATGAGCTGATAATTTGACACTTTTGGCTAAATCAATTTGAAATTGGAACATTGGAGCCTCCTATGGGGGTAAAAGTTCATCATAAAGTAAGGACCTGAAACAGACCAGGTAAAATGTTGGTTTACTGAGGCTAAATAGGAAATAAGTGGGAAAATATATATCATAAGTACTGTTTCACAAAATTGTCGCAAACTATATATATATATATACACATATATATATATATAATTTGCCAGTCAATATCGACCAGGACCACATTAATCATCATATTTGTGCTGTGGGTGAGATGAAACTGATTCTGGCACGAAATGTTCTTGTGCAGTAAGTGCGATGAAACTGATTCTGGCACGAAAAGTTCTTGTGCAGTAAGTGCAGGGGATTGAGGGGACATCTCCATCTGTAGAGTAAATCTGGGCCTATCTGGTGTGTCTTTTGTGTACTGTAGCTGCTGTTATGGTGGGTTCATGTTGTATGGAGCCTTTGTGTTCAGAGGATCTCCATGATGCTTGACCCTTTGCCAATCCTTCCCATGTATTCGGGTCTATATCAAATGCTTTCAGTAAGGCTTTTAGATTGTCTTTAAAGCGTTTGTTCTGCCCACCACCAAACCACCTCCAATGTTTGAGTTCACCATATAATATTATTTTGGGCAAGCGGGCATCTCATATTTTCACAATATGTCCCGCCTAGCAAAGCTGGAACTGCATTAAAATGTTAAAGATGCTGGGGAGATCTGCCTGTTCGAGTACCTCAGTGTTTGAGACCCTGTCCTGCCATTTGATGTTGAGGATTGCAAACAATACAAAACAACAAATTAATTATTTTAAATTTAAAATCTGTTAATACTGCTGAAGAAGGCATTGAGCCAAAACGTCCTTTTGATTGATCTGTCTTTTTTTTCAAGCCTAAACATATCTTGTTCCTCTATTTACTTCAATGAATGCTTGAATGCAGTCTCCCCTTATACTTATATTATCCTAAATAGGAAATTAATAATAATAATAATAATAAAGTTTTTTTGAAAATCACGCTTCATCCCCAAAGGCTCGAAGCGCTGTACAAAGTCAACCACATTTTATTTATTTATTTATTTAGGCATTTTTATATAGCGCTTATCATAAAGCTCTAAGCGCTTTACAATTATTAAAACATGTAAACTAAGTAAATACAAATGAGACACTAGGATAGTAACTACTATTCTATAGAAACAATGAAAATGGCTATAAAAAGAGGACACTTTGACACTTCAGGATCAACCCGAAACAGAAAATGAGGTAGGGCAAGGAGGGTGCATCACAGGTCATAGGCGGACCTGAACAGATGAGTTTTAAGGGACTTTTTGAAAATGGACGAGGTTTCACTATGACGTATATGGAAGGGGAGCTGGTTCCAGAACGTGGGCCCATGGAAGCAGAAGGAGCGTTCACCGATGGTCTTAGTTTTAGTTCTTGGGATTGAGAGGGTTCTACTGTCAATGGAAGAACGTAGTTGTCTTGTGGGGATGTAAGGAAGCAACAGTTCAGAGAGATAGACAGGAAAGTGAGGGTCAGTGAACGAGTTGAAGCAAAGATTGGCAGACTTGTATTTGATGCGAGAGGATATTGGAAGCCAGTGGAGTTGCCGCATGTGTGGTTGAATGTGGTCATGTTTCTTTGATTTAAAAATGAGTCTGCATGCTGAGTTCTGTGCCTTCTGAAGTTTTTCTATGTGGTGTTGAGGAATGCCTGAGAGAAGAATGTTACAGTAGTCAAATTTTGAAAGAATGAGTGAAGAGACGAGAGTTTTTGTGGCATCAAAGGAGAGGAGGTGTCTAATGGTGCTGATTTTTCTAATTTCGTTATATGCTGATCTGCATATATTCGTGACATGTTTGTCCATGGAGAGGGTGTCCGTAAGCGTGACTCCAAGGTTTCTGGCAGAGGGAGAGAGTGTGATGTCAGAGTTGCCAATAGATATAGAAGAAGGAGCGAATGGAGGGAGAGGTTTGTTTTGAGAGTGGATGAGAAGGATTTCCGTTTTATCATCATTTAGCTTCAGTTTGTTGCAAGTCATCCAACGCTTTACATCGTCCACGCACTCCTGTATGCGAAGGATTGTGGCATCAAGTTGATCAGGAAAGCAAGAGTCACTGATTTGAGTGTCATCAGCAAAGGATTGACTGGAAACTGAGTGGTGGCTAATGAGAGATGATAGAGGTTTAGTGTAGAGGATGAAAAGGACCGGCCCAAGGACCGATCCTTGAGGAACTCCAATAGACAGGGCTGAAGGTTTGGAAGAGCGGTTGGAAATAGAGACTTTTTGAGTTCTGTCAGAAAGATATGATTGAAACCAGTTTAAAGCTGAGCCAGTAAGTCCGAAAGAAAGATGAAGGCGGTCAAGAAGAATCTGGTGGTCAATGGTATCAAATGCAGCAGAGAGATCTAACAGAGTGAGAATAGAGAGTTTGCCATCGTCCATCGCGCGCAGGAGGTCACTCATGACTCGGACCAGTGCTGTTTCTGTGCTATGACCAAGTCGGTAGGCGGACTGAGAGGAAGGATAGAGATTGCGAGAATGAAGATAGCCAGAGAGCTGAGAGAGTATGAGTTTTTCTATGATTTTTGAGAGAAAGGAGAGGTTGCTGACGGGGCGGTAATTCTTGAGTGTGTTTGGATCAAGTGAGGGTTTCTTTAGGAGGGGCAGGACAATCGACCGTTTAAAAATGGGAGGGAATATGCCAGAGAGAACATTAAAAGAGAAATAAAACAATCTATATTTTACCACATTGAAATACAAAATGCAAGAATACAAAAAACCACATACGAGCAAACCCATTCAAAGTCTTTAATCCCTTTCAACAATAATCAACACGAGCCAATATACATAGCTAGCTGGAAAAGATGGTAGACGACAACACACCAGCAGGTGTTTGCGAAATAGATGTGTTTTCAAATCGGTTTTGACGGACTCCAGTGTCTCGCTGTTTCTGAGAGCGACGGGAAGGGCGTTCCAAATTGTTTTGCCAGCAAATGCGAAAGTACGTAAGACTCAAGGCCAATACGCGGTATCAAGAGTTTGCCAGTATCGGATGAGCGGAGTTGCCTAGGGGGTACATAAGGCGTCATGAGTGCTTTGAGATAGCTAGTGAACATTAGGATTATCTTTTTAGGGTGTTTAGAAGCTGTTTAAAAAAATACACGGATACTGAACCTACATAAGGGAACTGGGTAATTCTATTTTTACTTTAGTTTGTTCGCTGATGAAGGAGTCTTGCTGGCACGTTCGTTGTTTTGTTTCCCTCATTTTTCCCATACCGGTACCCAGTCCCTCTTTTCCATTTTTCTAGCCTGATTGCAGCCTCTCCCTCTTATTGCCATAAAAACAACAAGGAGGTGCCTCTTACATGCAGAGAGATTCCTTAATAAGTTAAGAAAAGAAACGATTCTTTTATGATCCAAATGTAAGAAACTATTTCTTGTTTACATTGCATTTTCAATTTGAGCACATTTATAAATAAATATTCCAACCAAGACAACATTTTACAACTCGAACAATTAAAACCCAAAACAGCTGAAGTATTTCTTTAGCCTAAAAATCAGCCTTTATATACCATGAAAATTTTACTCACTGATTGAAAATAAAGATTTGATTAAAGTTTATAAGTGATCATTTAGATTTTGTAACAGCTGGGGGAGCATGTTTGTAAATTCTGATGGATTAGGGAACAAAATAATTTTGATATCTTTCGGTCTCAACTTTAAGTTTAAGGAAAAGAATTAGATCTGGTCGAGCTGATCCTAGGTTCTGTGACAAAGATGGTGGGATGCACCTTGCATTTTAAAAATTATTTTTACAACTGCATTTTTCTTCAAATACCTGTAGTATAGTTCTTCAAGCAAAGGTTGTGTAGTATGTGTGATATTTCTAGCTTTCTTGATTAGTATATTTAATGGATGTTTGATGTTAGATCTTCTTCATCTTCTTGTGCTGAAGCAAAATTTTATGAAGAATTGGTATTTAAAGCAGTACAAGGTTTTTGTGTTTTTTCCCACCCTGTAGATCACTTGACATGCATTACAATCATTGAGTGTGTGACATTTACTTTTTTAACAGGAAAGTAAGGTCAACCCCATTGACTCGAGGAGACCAAATGATATGAGCAATATGCTCTTTCAGTTAATGAGGCAGTGTCTTAATCTTGTTGACACAGCGAGACCATCAATGCAAAACATACTCAGGTAAGAATAGAGGCATGTAAATAAAATGAGCTTTCATTTTTGTCCTGAATATGAGCTATCATAGAGCTTCACACCTATCCATTCAGTCAATTATGTTTTTTAATTTGCTCCAGCACAACTCTCCTCTAAACTTAAAGCAATTATTATTGTTTATGTTTAGAAAAGGTTTACATCACAAAAATATTTGTATACTATTTTAGACTGAATAATTTATCTTTTTCAATTTTTATATGTTTACACATACCATACCCATCCCCTCCTCTATTTAAACATTTTAAAATAGCAGTTAAAATAGAAAAGTTTTTTCTTGTTCACTCAGAAGAGGAAAATTAGAAATAGACTGAATGTCCTGATGATTTTCCCTTTTTTATTTATTACTGATAAAACAACTATTTCAATCTTCCAGGGATTTATCCCCCAACAACAGTTACTGTGATGATTATCTAGCCAGTAAAACCTCAGATTATTTTTCAATGGGTTCTGATATTGGTTCTGATAAAGATGCCAGAAAAGGTCCAAGAAGATCGGGCAGAGATTGGCTTAATGTCATTAACAAATCATCACTGACTCAAAGTATTGAAGATGCTCGGGTAAATGGGGAAAGAATGCCTCAGGATCTCAATCCAGTGTATAATGAAGCTGACCATTACGAAAAATTGCTAAGTGGAGAATATAAGATGGAGAGTAGTTTCAGTGATTTCTGTCAAATTTCAGCAGGTATCACTCAGGATTCATCTGTGAATGATTTGAGTTCAGTTTTTGACATTCACGATTATGAGAACAGCCTGTCTAGTTACTCCGATATATATCTCGGTCCACCAGTTCTGACTGGTCTTCGTCCACCACCTCGGACTGGTCTTGCTCCACCACCTCTGCCTCCTAGAAATTATTCATTACAAATTTTGAGACAGCCTCCATTAACTCTGTCTAATTACTCAGATATAGATCTAGGTCCACCACCTCTGACTGGTCTTGCTCCACCACCTCTGCCTGATCATGGTCCACCACCTCTGCCTGCTAGGAATTATTCATTACAAGTTTTGAGACAGCCTCCATTAACTTCAGCTAATGACATGAAATTAGAAGGTGAAACCTCTCGACCAGCTCTGCCTCCCACAAAACATTTTGTTCAAGGCGCTCAGGATACATCTGTGGAAAGATTGAGCTCGCTTTACGTCAGTCATAGCCCCAGTGAGAGCAGCGAGGCCAGTAGCTTGAACACAGATCTGATTCCACCGCCACTGCCTGATAGGAAATATGCAACATTGAATTCCCTTGAATGTCATCAGAAAAAATTAGGGATTGAAACTTCTGACTCTCACCCAGTGCTGACTGCTACAACTAGAAGACACTCGGATAATCTTTACAGTGAGCTTAATGATAACCGAAGTGAAAGCCAGTATGAAGAGTTGCATCAAACACTTCCAAAAGAGATTCTTGAAAGCACACCAGCTGAAGAGTTGCCATCTGGCATTGATGAAAAGGATATTTACCAAGCTTATTGTGAACTATTTCCTTCGTTAAAACCAAGCTAACAAATGTAGATGTCATATCTGTAGAACATCGTAACATGTAGAAAAGGAACTAGTATATTTCAATTTTAAACATTCCATGCAATGTCACGAATTTCCTTCAATACCTTACACTGGGTTTTAGTCATATAATTAAGCCGTTTTTGTATTTTTTCATGAGCTTACTTTTCTTATGTACTTTTCTTACATTGGCACACGTTTTTTAACATTGACCCATTTTCTTACATTGACTATTGACACACTATTTTTACATACCCACTTTTCTGAAATTGACTCACTTTTCTTACATTGACTCACTTTTTTTACATACCCCTGTTTCAAACATTGACTCCCTTTTTTACATATGCCTGTTTCAAACATTGACTCCCTTTTTTACATATGCCTGTTTCTAACATTGACACACTTTTTTACATACTCCTGTTTCTAACATTGACTCACTTTTTTACATACCGGTACTCCTGTTTCTAACATTGACTCACTTTTGTACATACTCCTGTTTCTAACATTGACTCACTTTTTACATACTCCTGTTTCTAGCATTGACTCACTTTTTACATACTAACCCTGTTTCTAACATTGACTCCATTTTTATATACTCCTGTTTCTAACATTGACTCACTTTTTACTACATTGACTCACTTTTTTTACATACCCCTGTTTCAAACATTGACTCCCTTTTTTACATATGCCTGTTTCAAACATTGACTCCCTTTTTTACATATGCCTGTTTCTAACATTGACACACTTTTTTACATACTCCTGTTTCTAACATTGACTCACTTTTTTACATACCGGTACTCCTGTTTCTAACATTGACTCACTTTTGTACATACTCCTGTTTCTAACATTGACTCACTTTTTACATACTCCTGTTTCTAGCATTGACTCACTTTTTACATACTAACCCTGTTTCTAACATTGACTCCATTTTTATATACTCCTGTTTCTAACATTGACTCACTTTTTACATACTAGCCCTGTTTCTAACATTGACTCACTTTTTACCTAGCCCTGTTTCTAACATTGACTCCATTTTTACATACTCCTGTTTCTTACGTTGACTCACTTTTTTACATACTCCTGTTTCTAACATTGACTCACTTTTCTAACATTGACTCACTTTTCTAATGTTGACTCACTTTTTTTTATATTAAACACCTTTCTTTACATTGACACAATTTGTAAAATTGACTCATTTTCTGACATATAAATATAGGCTTTCTTAAATTCAATTATTGGGCATATGTATATATCATAAATTATTTATGGATGAAATGGTGGAAGAGGGCAATTTTCAGGCTTCGGCCCCTAGCACAGCCTTTTCTCTGCAAGTTCCTGCCTACCCTTGCTACAATGGGTCCCGGTTTGACCCCTTATGATAAGCTAAGTTACAGGGAGGTTTAATTGTGGAAACAATTTAAATTTAAGTAATAACTAGGAGATTATCAGATGAGTTCTAAAGTAAGTTATAATATAGTTTAACATATACTTTTTCTCGACATAATATCCAAGTCCAAGACATCTACACAGTATATATTTAGACATGTGAAAGATTATGTCCTCTAACTCTAACAATTTAAAAGGTTAAAGCTAATAATATAAAGTGGGCCATGCATGACAATATATAGGCATAGGCCTAAAGTTAAAGGCTAATGCTAACAAAGTAGTCCAGCCCTTGACCCCCAGTTGGGTCACTGGTTGGTTAGGTTGAGGCTGGGAAGAGCCTTAAAATTAAAAGCTTGTGAATAATGAACCATCCAAAAGTTTCTTTCTATTTGTTGTTTTTTCTTAATTTAGTCTTAAACACACTACTTTGTTTGATTAATGAATGCAGAGTTTAAAGTTATTGAATGCACACAACACTAATGAAAAAAAAAAAAAATTAAATTTGTACCAAATAAAACAGTTAATAAATGATTTTAAAAATCCAAGCCTTATTTTTCCATAACACAGACAAAGTTTTGATTGTTACAACATGCCACAACAATTCAGACCAAAGTAAATTAAAAACAAACCAAAAAAAATTGATTAGTAATTTAAATTTAAGTAATATTTTATTACATCCTTCAAGTCAATCATTCAAAAGCAACATTTGAAAACTCCATTTTTGAATTACAATTTTTCTAAATCCCAATAACACCTAGACAGTCTTAAAACATATGCCAGAGTCCTTTTCTTAGACTTCTCATCAGCATTTAACACTCTCCAACCACACCTTATGATAAAAAAACTTTCCTTGTTAGGTGTCAATTTAAATATTCAGGTTTGGATACTGAACTTTTCAACAAATCGACCACAATATGTCAAAGTAAATAACCAATTATCTCTAACCAGAGAAATTAGCACCGGGGTACCACAGGGCTGCATTCTCTCTCTCCTGTACTGTATACAATATATACCAATGATATTCAAAGCTCAAGCGACACCGTTCCAATCTTAAAATTTGCTGACCATTGTTGGCTTAATATCTGAAGGAGAAGGCCTATACCGCAACTTAGTTACATGCTTTATCAATTGGTGTGATGAAAATTTTCTCCAGCTGAATGTCTCAAAAACAAAGGAAATGGTTAAAACATTAACTGAGAATTTGTTTCAACTACTCTTGCATGAGAGTGAGAGGGGTAGTTTATCAAAATCACTTATGTTGAAATACAGAAATTTTATGAAAATATGACAATGGTAAAAATTGTGTTAGTGTAAGTATATTTACACCATAATCAATGCATTAAAACACCATAATCAATGCATTAAATTATATTATTTTGTACCTCTTTATGTATTAAAATTAACTAACAATACCTTGCATTTTCTTATGTTTTTAAAATGTGTTTATTGAAAATAATTTCTTTATTTGAAAACTTATTAAAATGTTTGGTCAATGTTTGTTCTTACTACCAAAAAATAATAAGAAATTATGCGTTAATTTTGTCCAAATAATTTGTGACAGACAATTGTTCCCATAAAGTTCAGTTAATGAATTAGTTAAATGGATACAGGTAATTATTTTTTATCTTGTTTTCTTACCCAAAAATTCAATTAAAAAAATATCTTCTTGATGATCAGGAATATACAATTTTTAATGCGTTTGATATCCCTAGAGTCATATACATAATTTTCTGAATTGTAGAATTAAAATATAAATAGTTTACAGTCCTTGTATTGGCTAAATGTAAGCACACAACAATATACCAATTAACAGCACACTCAACCAATCAAAACCCTGGAATGGTTCAGGGGTTAGTTGGTTAACTTGAAAACATCTAAACAAAATGCCATTTCAAGACTCTTTTCTGTGTTCATATCTTAACACCAATTTCAACTGCCTTCAGAAAGAAACTGTAGAGACCACCCAAAAATTATACATATATTTACAAAATAAAGCTGAATGAAGATAAAGAATTTTATAGTGCAATGTTTTGATATACCGGTATACCTTTATTATTATTTAAAACCATAGAACTTTCTAAATTGCTTTTATTGTGCTACAGTAATATGTTTTGCAGTTGAATAAAGACTCCAGAACAATATTTTTTTGTGTACTGAAGAAAAGAAAGAACATTTACTGATTTTCTTAGTCTTATCATACACAATAAAAGTAAATAGGTTCGCCATGCATTAATTTGAATTGGATGGCTTGACATTTTTTACAAGAGATAATTTATTAATTTTTGCAGAGCGGGCAAAAATTTGTCCTGGGTGGAGCTCAGTCCAACAAAGCCTGCTCCAAATCCCTGCATAAAAACAATATGCTTTCAGTGCTTGCCACTTCATAAAAAGATATGTTAATTTGAATTCTTATTTTGACCAACAATGACTTGCGATGTAAATTACAGTAATTACAGTAAATTAATAAGAAAAAATAATCATTATTGGAGTTAACTGTTCCCTTTTCTATTTAAAATAACCTGAGGTTATGCAGGCATGTTGTTATCCCCTGAGTAGACAAAGAATAACTTTTGTTTTTTCCTGCATCTAGTGAATGAGTGTGAAGATATGTCGGCAACAGGGCACTCAAGTGCATTTACATAGTACGTTCACTGCACCTTTCCACCATGTTTGATATATTATATAGTATATATAGTCGAATGTCACGTCCGAGTCCCTCATGTTGTTTTAAAGTTGACCGGGGTAAATATTGTCTATCAAAGCCCAATTTAGTCAAATGTTAATTTTGTTTACCATTACGGTATATTAAATTTATTAAAATAATTCCCTCACTACTTCACTGGCGCCACATTTTCTAATCAAAGTCAAAGCAAACCCCTAAAACCAACCTGGCCTTTCACCGCCCCCACGGGCCTTCTGGTGGGCAGTATTGCCCACTTTGAGACCTACTGAGTTAGAATCAATTTTGGCCTGTCATCATTATGGCAACTTACACTGTAAGGTGCAAAATAAGGATTTTCTGTTACCAGTTACCAAATGGTGTGGTTAAGTTAATAAGAGTATCATGGTATGGTTAAGTTAATAAGATTATCGCCATCTAATGTGCCAGGGTTCAAAACTTTTACTTTCTAAGAGTGAAACATCATCAATAGCAATCTGCATCTGCTACAGACCTAGCAATCTACATCTGATACGGGCCTTACAATCTTGATCTGCTACAGACAGGCCTATCAATCTGCATTTGCAGAATCTATAAAAAAAAATATTTCAAAAAATGATTCTTCAAAACTATTACTATTAATTAGACTAAATTAAAACTGATTCAAACAGTAAAAAGTAGAAAATAATTTACAATTTCTTAAAATGCATTATTTATGCAAAGAAAGACTGTGCAGCAATGTAGATGAGCTCATATTCAAACATATGACTCATTTGTTTGAAAGTACTTCATCACAACAAGAACAATGATTTTAATCAATTAACTTAATAAATTGTAAAGAAAATCATAGAACTTTTTCTTAGTTCAGTTTTCAGATATTTATTTTTAAAATGTTAAACTCAAACTAAACATATTTGAAGTCAAGACCATGTTCATGGGTCATTCAAATGATATTATTTTTCCACAGCAAAGACGAGAACATTAAAAATATACAAGAATGCAAGTTTACATTTTCTACTATTTACATTTTCCCGTATCCGGAAATTTGATCGACAGAAATTTCGTCGACGGTAAATTGGTCGACGGTAATATGATCGAACGGAAATTTGGTCGAATCTTCTTTTCAATTTTTACGTTACAATTTTGAATCAAATTTCTATTTGAACTAATTATTTTGTTTTACTAAATATTATAGTGCGTTAAAAAAGAAATTTGACGAAAATTTTAACGTGCGAACAGAAAAAAAGATTCTTACCAAATTTCCGTTCTATCAAATTACCGTCGATCAATTTACCGTCGACGAAATTTCTTTCGATCAAATTTCCGGTAACCACATTTTCCGGTTCCAAATTGATTAAGAATTTTTTGCTGTTCCGTTATATTTTTTTTTAAAGTACAGTACCTATGATGTTTTATGACTTTTTTTTTTAAAAATGCACATCTTATTTTTCATATTAATTTGTTAAGTTACGCAAGGCTGCATAATATAAGTGTTGTTCTTATCACTGAAGTTATTGAAGTCTGCCATCAAAGTCAGCTATCCATATCTCACACACGTTTCTGTGTCCAGTTGATACAAAATTACGTTTCGCTCTGTGTTCCGTGTTAGTAAAGAAGGAAAGAAGAGGATGAAACTCTCAAATGAAACAATCTCAGAGGCAGCTCTGAATCTGATGTCCACTGATCGAAACTCTTCAGCCGGAAGAGTTCAATTGTGTCATCTGGAACCTCAAGAAACGAAACAAAAAAAAATAATACGACACCAATGTTTAATCATTACATAGATCCGTTGTCAGTGAAGTGCTTGATTAATTTATTTGAATCAATATTGAACTCCTGGCTGATATCATCAACCATTACATGACTCCAGTTTCTGTCATCAAGTGTCGGCAAGAGTTGTAGAAAGGGCTTACTTCCTCAATGTAAACTTTGTTCTTGAACACAATTATGTTTTCATAGGTCGTCCCATTTGTATGAGTAACCCACAGAACATGGCTAACATTGTGGGCATATTCCAAGCAGTACACAGCCCACTTTCTGTGGTCATGATGGCCACATGTTCTTATCAACAGGAAAAAGACTATGCATTGTTGAATGTTTCCAAGCACAGAGATTTTTATGAAAATGGTGACAGTCTGGTAGCGATTGTCTGGTACCTCCAACAACCCTCAGAGGCTTTTTGCAGACACGTTTATTGTTTAGTTTATCCACACTTTGACTTTGTTTCAAATTTCACAGTGTAGTGTCTTTCACTGGTATATCTTATTTTTGTGTCTTACTAAATGTGAGCTTGCAGCGAATGTGGCTTAACAAATGTCACATTTTTTAGGTCTTCCTCCAGTATGTTTTCTTTTGTGTACTGTTACAGGGTATAGTTAATTGTCCACTTTGATAAAAAAAAAGTAGAATAAATGTTTCATATGCAGGGCTTCTGACCCTGTGTGTCTTCTGTTGTGTGAATTTAATTCAGAACTACTATCAAAAGGGATTCTCTCCTGCATGTTTTCTATTGTGTAAAATTAATTTTAGAACTAATAACAAATGCAGGAAACAAATATCACATTTTTAGAGTTTCTCTCCTGAATGTTTTTTACTGTGTTTAGTCAAACTAGCATTACTAGCAAATACAGAAGAACAAATGTCACATTTGAAGGGTTTTTCTCCTGTATGTTTCCTAATGTGTATAATTAATTTAGAACTACTCACAAATCCAGCAAAACAAATTTCACATTTGAAGGGTTTCTCTCCTGTATGCTTTCTATTGTGTATAATCAATTGAGAACTACTAGCAAATCCAATACAACAAATTTCACATGAGTAGGATTTCTCTCCTGTATGCTTTCTATTGTGTTTAGTCAAATAAGAATTACTAGAGAACCCAGCAGAACAAATGTAACATTTGAAGGGTTTCTCTCCTGAATGTGTTCTTTTGTGTTGAGTTAAATCAGCTCTACAAGCAAATGCAGCAAAACAAATGTCACATTTGTAGGGTTTTTCTCCTGTGTGTCTTCTTTTATGTATAATTAAATCAGAACTAATAGCAAATGCAGCAGAACAAATGTCACATTTGAAGGGTTTCTCTCCTGTATGTCTTCTAGTGTGTACAACTAGTTGAGAACTATTAGCAAATGCAGCAGAACAAATGTCACATTTGAAGGGTTTCTCTCCTGTATGTCTTCTAGTGTGTAGAACTAGTTGAGAACTACTAGCAAATGCAGCAGAACAAATATCACATTTGAAAGGTTTCTCTCCTGTATGCTTTCTAGTGTGTACAACTAAATCAGAATTACTAGCAAATGCAGCAGAACAAATGTCACATTTGTAGGGTTTCTCTCCTTTATGTCTGTTAATGTGTATAACTAATTTAGAATTACTGGAAAATGCAGCAGAACAAATGTCACATTTAAAGGTTTTCTCTTCTGTATGCCTTCTGTTGTGAAAAATTAATTCAGAACTACTGGAAAATTCAGAAGAACTAGTGTCAAATTTGAGGGGTCCTTCTCCTGTATGTCTTCTATTGTGTTTATTTAACTGAGAACTACAAGCAAATTCAGATGAACAAGAGTCACATTTGAAGGGTTTCTCTCCTGTTTGTCTTATTTTGTGTATAATGTGTATAAATAGCTCAGAACAACTAGCAAATGCAGCAGAACAAGTGTCACATTTGAAGGGTTTCTCTCCTGTTTGTCTTCTATTGTGTAGAGTTAAGGCTGAGTAACAAGTACAACACTTGTAGGACTTAACTTCAGAAGATTCTGTGTGTACCACAATGTTTGACATGTCATAATAAACTTCATTACAAGTGTCACATTTAAAAAATACATTTCCAGCATCCAGTAGATTTGATGAAAAAGTTTGATTTCCAACCTCTTGATGATTCAGGATTTTCTCTGGCCTCTCACAGGAAGTTAAGGAAAACTTCTGTTGGCAACATACCAATTGATCTTCTCTTAAGGTATTGGAGATGTTATTGGAAACACAGTCAGCAAACAATGATATATTTGAATTTGATTCAAAATCCTGATTAGTGTCCAACCCTGCCTCTTGTTTAATTTTAGGGGGGACCAGACAGTCACCATCTTCCCCTTGTTTATCATCACATATTTCTTTCTTTATTTGTTCATGTAAATCAGTATCTGGCTCTGTCTTTGGAACAACATCTGGATCAGCTTTAATAAGGCCTGGAATAAATTTAAATTCACCATTTTCCATGGCCATGGTCAAGACGTTATGATAAAAGAACTGTCAAACTTTGAAGTCTTCTCCCTACGTGTCTATGCCTTCTGTTTTGCAGTATTATTTAACATTCAACATTCTTTGGAAATTCAAAACATCTGGGGGGGGGGGGGGGGGGAAAAAAAAAAAGAAAAAAAAAAAAAAAACAATTCATTAAAAAAAACTCTTCTCATCACACAAATGTTATGACTAAGGTTAAAATAAACTGCTTATCCTATACGTTCAATAATTACATTATTTCTTTCTGGTACATATGATTATAATTGGCAATAGTTTTAAATTAAACTAATAATAAATGGACATCTGTTCCTTTCATTCCTTAGCCTTTATGGAGTGGTAGATGTTAGATAAAGAAGGAAATTCAAATTGTTAAGACTTGTCATTTAAATGACTGTTTTGTATATTTGCCACTTTGTAAGTTGTAACTTAATTCAAACTGTCCAAGTTAAATGGCAATTCATAAAGCCCTTACATATGACATATTTTTGTCATTTGTACGCCACTATAAAATTTTAAAATATTGGTATATGAAATATGTAATTAATTGATGCCTACTGGTTTTATTTCATTAGCACATTTCTATGGATACAAGTGGGTAAAAGTGCATTTCAGGTTCATATATTATTTCTTGACCAATTTTGTATTTTAGCATGTTAACTTGTGTATTTTTTATTAAATGAACTACAGGCAGTAACAGTTAAATATCGGTAACACTACTACAATGTACATCGCTAAATTTTTAAATTAAATTCTTGATTCTTAACCATCTTTAAACAACCCCATTGACAAATAGCATTTCTCAATTTTTTTGTTCACCCTATATGACAAGATTTTTTTCACCAAAAAGTTAGTATGCTAATGAAATTTTCAAACTGAAGGCATATAGGGTCAAAAACACAAAATAGAGAGATTATTTACTTACTGTGTACCATTCAGGGTGTTACAAGATGCTTTATTTTTATCAAATAAAAATAAAGTTAGCCCTGTATAAGTTTAAGTTATAAAATAATTCAGTGTTAATTACACGTCTGGAGTTAACTTAATAAAGAATACACAAAAGTTTACATTTACATGCAAAAATATGAAATTTTCTAAGAAATAATATACACATCTGAATTGCACTTTTACCCAGACTTGATCCTTAATAAATTAAAGCCAAAGACAATGCCCACATCTCCATGAAATTTTGGAACTTAATGTTCTTACTCTTACAAAAGAATGCCTGCCCCTTTAATTTCCAACAAATACTTGGCTTTCAGTGTAACACTATGCCTATGAATTTCAAATTGTTCTTATCAACTTTAACTTTACACATAATTTTTGCAATATTGATGCTACACAATAGCGACTAGTTTAATAATGATTCTTTTTTCATTTGATTATTAAATCTAGAAACTGGTGACTATCAACAATGGAGGAGAGGGAAGCTAGCCCTTGGAGAACAGTCTGAAGGCAAAGATAATGATACTACAGAGAGAACTGTCCTGAGACTTGGATTTGACTTCTGGTAAAAAAATATTTCTATCACTTGTTAAACATTTAAAACATACTTCTTTCAGTAAAGTATGCTCCAACTTAGATTCTAAGTTTAATTGTTTATTCCACAGCGGAGAAACCTATGATGACCCTTGGTGCAATATTGTGGCTAAAGTTGAAGATTGCTATACTGATCATGCACTTAACAAGCTACATAGGAATAACACCAACAAGGATATTAAATATTGCTTACAGAAGCTTACCCAGACAGTCACCCACAGTGGATAGACCGGGCATTTCCCAGATAATTTAATTTAAATTCATGCCTAAGATTGCCTAGTTGCCATCCATTTTTCACCATACTCGGCATTAAATTTTTTTTAGTAGTCTTTTAGTTAATAGTAAACACATCTGACATAATATTCCTTTGATTTTATAACAATTATGTGATAAACATGTATTTTCTCCCCACATTTTTTAAAACCTTAATTTTGTAAAAAAAATTTAAAAAGTGAGTACTTTCAAACTTATTTTAGTGCCTTTAAAATCTTTTTGATGCTATTAAGACATAGTGCATGTTGTGCTGCTTAAAATTATCATTCATTTGAATTTGATGAATGACTGTACTTTATTTAAAATTTATTATGAATGTAAGTGTAAGTCAGTCAATTTTATTTTTACAAATTTTTGAAATTGTGTGTTTTCACACTTTTGAAGTCGGAAAAAAAAGGACTAAAAATCAATCTTGTTATTTTTTAATAACTTTTGAATTAATGGTTCTAGCTGCTTAAAAAAAAAATGAGCTTTAAATATCTAAACTTTTGATTTTGAGCAAGTAAGTACACCAAGTTTGGAGCTTCTAGGATTATTAGTTTAGTACTAGTATCGTATTTAATCATGTTAACTTACGTGTATTCTTTATTAATTAAATACAGGCCGTTATAGTTAACTAATACTGAATTTTAAATCGCCCTTTTTCTTTGATTTCTAAAGAGTCTTTAATCATCCCTCAACCAAAGTAACACAGCTCCATTGTTTTGTTTTGTTGTTTTTTTTTCACCCTATGGCCAGACTTTTAGCCACCTATAAGTTAGTATGATAACCAAAATTTTCAAACTGTAGGCATGTTCACAAAAAAGGATAAAATACTAGATTTTTCATTACGCACGAGCGCCCCCTTCCCCACCCCACCTTCTTTTTTTTCCTCTCAGAGCGCGAAGTCTTGGGGGGTTGTAGAGGTGGATCACCCACAAAGGCAGCGGAAACACACGTCATCATTGTAATGGCGTGAAGCTGAAAAAAAAAGTGTGGGTGGGGGGGGGGGCACGAATATGTGCCAATGTGTGATCATGTGTCCACTTTTTTAACAATATTTTTGACGTTGCAGGAATGGGGGAAATCGGATCATTTATTGATAGTCATCTCATTCTGATGACTGCAAATACTTTGTCCGTGATTGATCAGCTCTCATTTGAGCACCCCTCCCCTTTTTTCGTATCCAAATGCGCTTATTAATATTGACTGATTCGCGCTGAGTAAAATGAGGGTGAGGGCTAGTGATTATATAGAATAAGATGGACTCGTTTTGCGGTGTTGCTGGTAGTGGAATCATTTTGTTCAAATTGGCAGGACGGCCAAGAGACAATAATTGAAATTGTTGATCCAACGGAAATTTTTAGTGGTGCAGCATTTTTTTAATACGCGAACTTTGTTAGCCAACAAATAATGTTAATACAACTATGGAATTTCTCGTAAGGCGCTCGAAACAATTGTTATTTGGCTTGTAAACTGGCTACGTATGAGAGTTCCCTATAACTATCGGGATCTGGATCTCACCGGAAAGCGGAATCTCACCGGAATTGGTATCCCACCGGGATCGGGATCTCACCGGAAATGGGATCCCACCGGATCTCATTTTTATTGGGATACCACCGGAAACGGGATCTCACCGGGATCAGTATCTTACCGGAATCGGGATCCCACGATGACCGGGATTCTATCGGGATCCCACTATGACCGGGATCCTACCGGGATATGGACCCCCTTCATGATCCTTCCGGACAACGGGGTGCCATCGGAAAACGGGAAAAACGAAAGGTTTACATAAGTTATTTTAAGTGTTTTTATAGGAGACAAATTATTTTTTTGGTGACCATTGTCCGTGTGCGCAACTATCGGTGTTCGCGTTTGTCCTGTACGCATTTGGGCATTGCGGGATTGTCTGTGCGCGTTTGTCGTGTGCGCAATTGTCTTGTGCGCGTTTGTCACGGAACCACGCTTTTTTATATTTTTTATACTATAGTGGTGTTATTTTGTTATTGACAATTCGCTTAGTAGCAATGTGACTTAAAAGGAAGTAGCAGATGTTTTTTCTGAATCCAATCCCGGGCAACTCCGGTTATATTTGATAGTAAAGTTATAAAGTAAATACATTTATTTTAAATTAGATTCATCCAATTGGGCAACTTTTATAACGTATCTTTAAAGACAGAAGAGTTATCCTTGACTTACCACAATGGCTCCGTAAAATACAAAAGATTCAAGAAAATGTACTTTTTTTAACTCGTAAAATTTGTTAAATTGTTGTTGTATTCCAATAAAAAGATGGTATTTTACCTTCAAAGCACTTTTTATAAAGAATTAACATAATTTTACACGCGAAAATAAGAAATTCAAACATAAATAATATACGCACCTGAACTGCACTTTTACCAGTAATAGTAATAGTACGTTACATAATATAATAGCTATAGTAGCTTCGAGACCGACCGAATTTCGGCTTCGGCGCCAAAAGTGGCCATTTTATCACTTTCGGCCAAGTTTCGGTTGAAACTGAAAAGTTACTTTTCGGCTTAATTTCGATTTCGGCCGAAAGAGAAAAGTTAACTTTCGGTTTTTCTTCGGTTTCGGCCGAAATTGACTTAGACTTTCGGCCGAGGGCCGAAAGTGACTCAGGTTTTCGGTCATTTAATACTCAGCGAAAGCGATATTTAACAACAAACGGTCTTTAACAACAAACTAAGCGATCTTTAAAAACAAACTAAACGATATTGAACAACAAACTAAACGATATTGAACAACAAACAAAACGATCTTTAACAACAAACTAAACGATATTGAACAACAAACTAAACGATCTTTAACAACAAACTAAACGATATTGAACAACAAACTAAACGATCTTTAACAACAAACTAAACGATCTTTAACAATAAACTAAACGATCTTTAAAAACAAACTAAACGATATTGAACAACAAACTAAACGATATTGAACAACAAACTAAACGATCTTTAACAACAAACTAAACGATATTGAACAACAAACTAAACGATCTTTAACAACAAACTAAACGATATTGAACAACAAACTAAACGATCTTTAACAACAAACTAAACGATCTTTAACAACAAACTAAACGATCTTTAACAACAAACTAAACGATCTTTAACAACAAACTAAACGATCTTT
>CAXITT010000265.1:592915-605492 GCA_964033795.1 Lymnaea stagnalis
CAAAAAAGCGATTACAACTGTTACAATCTGCTCAACCTTTATAAATAAAAATAAAACCATTAAGGGTTCTCAAGAACTACTCTCTGTTGCCAGAGACCTTGCATACAAAAATATATAGAAACATTTTTTTAAAAATAAGAATTAGACAAGTCGGTGAGATTCGACTGAAACCGTCGCGGAGAGTCACGTTATAGATATGAGAATGGGGAAACGGGCCGGCGCATTTACAATAAACTTTTCTGTCATGTAGCGGGCCCCAAAATATCGTCTTGCGCGTCACAAATGGCTCGCGGGCCGCGAGTTTGAGACCCCTACATTAGATGTTTATTTATTAATATTCACGATTATCTCATTTTTTATAAAAAGAATGTAAATATTTATACTTTCCCACATCATTTTCAATGTATGCAGAATGTATGCGGGAACGAATTTCAAAATATCTTAATATTTCATTTTCGGTTTCGGTTTCAGCCGAAATTCATTTTTAACTTTCGGCCTATTTTCGGCTTCGGCCAAAATCAGAAAATCACTTTCGGTCGGTCTCTATAGTAGCTGGATACTTATTTCACACTATGTAGTATAAAATCCATTGAAATTTTACTGAAACTACTGTTGTAGGCCATGATACATCCATAGTCATGGGTAATAATATAATCATGCAGTTAATGAGTTTTTATTTAGATCAAGATTATAATTATTTTCACTGTATTGTTAAAGTAAGTCAATTAAATGTCTTCTCAAATTTGATTGATGCATCATAAAAAAAAAAATTAAAAAGTGCAACAAACATGATTATTTACTTATTTTAACATTGATGTGCCCTTAGTTTAGCAGGTCAGCTTAGGCTTACTTAGGGCTAGAGCAGGGGTCGGGAACCTTTTTGTCAGAGAGAGCCATGGACACCACATGTTTTGAAAAGTAATTCTGTGAGAGCCATACATTATGTTTAAAGCTAAAAATTCAAGTAAAATGTATGCATTTTGTGTAATTTCAACACTAAAAATGCAATTATTATGTCTCTGAATTATTTTTAATAACATTGTTATGCTGTTGCTAATCAATAATGAGTATTTCTTACCATTAATGCGACTTTTTTTTTTAATCGAAGATTTGTCTGCGAGCCAGATGTAGCCATCAATAGAGCCCCATCTGGCTCGCGAGCCATAGGTTCGCGACCCCTGGGCAGTGCTTCTTTCAGAAATTTTCGCCCGGGGGAGCACTTCAGATTTTCGGGGCGGCACTTCAGATTTTGGGGGTGGGGGATGCAGTGCCAGCAGTTCCAGTTGATTTATGGTTGGACATATTTTTGCTCCGGGGTGGGGGTGCAGTGCCAGCAGTTCCAGTTGATTTATTGTTGGACATATTTTTGCTTTCCCGGGGGGGGGGGGGGGGCGGGCCCCCTTGGGGGGGATCTGAAAACACATATCCTGACAGTTATGAAGTAGCAACGAAAATAATTGTGTGGCTGGGGGTCGCCACGACACGAGAAACTGTATTAAAGGGTCGCGGCATTAGGAAGGTTGAGAACCACTGCTCTACATTGAAGCCTACATTTAAAATATGAACAAAATAAAATAAAACCAGTAGACTTCAATAGACCTATGTCAATAAAGTTGTATTTCAGGATAAGTATTTAGCATTTCATGAGAAGTAGGGTAGGGTACCACTATAGCGGCCCTAAATTTAGATGTAGGGAATATTTCTTTGTAAACTATCAGTATCAGCCTCCCCGCCTTAAACTTTATTATTCATATATTGGTCGCCGGACAAATAGTGCGGGAGTTAAACGTCCGCCGGGCGTGTAGACTAAAGCCATCAGCTAAGACTACTAAGAGTAGACTTAGATTTAGTAGACCAATTCTAGAATTAGTATTAGGCTGATATTTATATTATATGGAAAAATAACATTAAAATCTTAACAGGTTTTTGTAGAAGTGGTATAAAAATAATACGGGTGTCTTCAGAAAGCTTAATCTTAATTTAAGTTTTAAGTTTAAGCCAGGGTCACATATCATTGTCATTATTGTCTGACTTTAGACTTAGTTGGACTTCAGTTTCAGGGAATAAATTCTATTTATTATTAATAATTATTATTATAAATTATTATCAATTGAAATTACTAACTAAGACTACATAATATAAGATTGTACGAGTACCGTAACAGAAAGGCAAGGAGAAGGAAAGGAAATAAAAAGCCTTGCCTAATGAGCCTTATGTCGTTTAATCAATTTAATAGGCCTTACTTAATGCACACCAAAATTAGCATACAATCAAGCAAGAAGTATCAGAAATTTCATGATTAATAATAATTAGTTAAATGTGCTCCGCCATTTTAAATACGAATGAAACAGTAAATTTATTAAAAATTTTAATACAAAACATGTCATCAGCGAACGAATACTAATACATAACAAAATAATTCTCTAAAAATAAACAACAAAATAAACAAAGGGGAATGACTCCTGCACAAAATTGAATAAACAGGCAAATGACGTCACGGGATGAATACTAAGAATTAGCCCCATTTTTAATAACGCAATTGCGTTTGGTGCGTAATATTTTCTTTTCGGAAGTGAAATCGTCTCAATTTAAGTATTGTGTAAAAAAATATTCGGTTTAAAAGTGGTTAGGACATGAGAATATTAATATAGTTCATTGGCGTGAAATAAAAAGTGTGCATGGGGGGAAGGGGTGTGGCAAATATTGGGATTCTTAAATGTGCGTTAATTCAAAAATACAGCAAAACAAATGTCACAGTTTTAGGGTTTCTAACCTGTACCCGGGTATGTATCCTATTATGATTAGTTAATTCAAAATTACTATCAAATGCAGCAAAACAAACATCACAGTTTTAGGGTTTCTAACCTGTATGTATTCTATTATGATTAGTTAATTCAAAATTACTATCAAATGCACAAAACAAACATCACAGTTTTAGGGTTTCTAACCTGTATGTCTCCTATTACGATGAGTTAATTCAAAATTCAAGTGTTACCATTGAGTTGTAGGAAATACTCCTCATGTCACAAGATCACCGTTAAAGTTATGGTCAAATATTTATCTCGTCTTCAGATCATGGGAGAGTGGGTAGGCTATGAGAACATGGTCCCATGCTAGATAGAGGAATGCATGTTGATGGCTCACAGCATCCACAGAGACATGTATAGTTTGTCTTTGACTCATGTAGAAAAGAAGGGGGAAAAAGGAGGGGAGGGGGGATTGTTGTGGAAAGATATCATCAGTGTCAGAGTTTAATTATGATCTATGGAGATGTTGGCAACTTGGGAGGTGTTACGGTGTGAAGTTTGTGAGGGGCAATCAGGTATATAACCCACGCAAATTTTGGATCTTTCACTGATCACTGACCTGTATTCCTTGCTTGAAACTATCTTCATGTGTTTAGATTGAGCCCTATAGCTTTTTACCAGTTACCACGGCATTGTCATCCTTTCTTTGTTTAGTTGAGACAATATATTGCAAGTGTGTCTACAGTAAACAGATACTGACAATTTGCAAACACAAGCAGTAAAGAGAACCAGTTTAACTCTTAGACGATAGGGCCACAGTAGAACAGACCAAAAGGTAGAGAAGAAGTAACAGGCATCCAGGATTCCACTGTTAACAAGGTGTAGCTTTAATCTCATATTCTTAGTTCCATTGATTGCACATACACTGATTTAACTAGAATATTCATTTAAGAATTATGATATTATAACTGATATATGTTTCATATTACATTTAAATGAAATAATTAATCATCTGTACATGTAATTATTTTGATTTACATTGAGAATTGTTCAGTTCCTTATATTTGTGTTTCCTTGGGTACATATCCAAACCAGGTGGTGTCAGAAAACATGTAGGAGATAAAGGGAAAGACCACCTAAACATTAGATAGCTCGTAACACTTAACACAATCATGTTTTCATAGTTTGCCTTGTTTGTATAAGCAGCAAAGTTGTAACATTGTTGATCCATTCCAATCTGAACATAGTACTGGTCAGATGTCATGATGACAACTGCTTTTTCTTGTTTCCTGGAAAACCGGTTCCACCAATCTCCCAATGAAATATTTGATATGGCCCTTAAGACCTACCGAGGAAACTTGATTTATGTTTTAAAAAATATCTTGTTCCTCTAATATTTTTGTATGTGAAAATTAAAATAAGGCAGGGTTTCTCCCCTGTACGCAGTCTTGTGTGATTTAAAATGGAGTAACTTCTCAGTGCCATGCTTACACCAATACATCTCAACACATTCTTATGCCAGCGGAAAACATCCTATTTTCTTTTTGTTTACAATTTTTCCTTCTTATGTTTTTAGCTATTTTAGAAAGACTATCAAAATGTATCAACACACACTTAACATTTGTAGGTCATCTCACTGGTGTGTAAGAATGTTATCTCTAGTGTAAAGTTCAATTTGATCTTTGAGGAAATGCACCTGTCACATTTGTAGTTATAGCTCCTTTCCTGCATGTTTTATTTTGTGAATAATTTTCTCAGAATTTCTAGGCAGCAGAAGTAGGCTTCACTGAAGTATGCTTTTTCTTCTTTCTTTCTTATGCATTTTACCGTCGTGGGCATTGGCCGTCCACACCAATTTTCCATTCATCATGGTCCTGTGTTTTCCTTTCCAGTTGCTTCCAGGTGTATCTCATATTTTTGTGTGTCTGCCTCTAGCTCGTGTCTCCATGCATTCTTAGGCCCTCGTCTCTCTTTTTTTCTCTGTAGAAATTATGCTTTCATAGGTCGTCCCATTTGTATGAGCCACGCACAGAACATGGCTAACATTGTGGGCATATTCCAAGCAGTACACAGCCCACTTTCTACGGTCATGATGGCCACAAGATATTCTTATCAACAGGCAAAAACTATGTATTGCTGAAAGTTTTCAAGCACAGAGATTTTATGAAAATGGTGACAGTCTTGTAGGGATTGTCTGGTACCTCCGACAACCCCCAGAGGCTTTGGCAGACACGTTTATTGTTTTGTTTAACCATACCTTGTTTCAAATTTCACAGTTGTAGGGTCTTTCACTGGTATGTCATATTTTTGTGTCATACTAAATATGAACCTGCAGCGAATGTGGCTTGACAAATGTCACATTTTTAGGGTGTTTCTCCAGTATGTTTTCTTTAGTGTACCATTAAAGGGTATAGTTAATTGTCCACTTTGATAAAAAAAAGCAGAACAAATGTTTCATATGCAGTCTGACTACGTATGTCTTCTGTTGTGTGAATTTAATTCAGAACTACTATTAAATGAACAGAATGAAAGTGGCATAAGTAGGGTTTCTCTCCTGTAATTTTTCTATTGTGTAAATTTAATTTCAGAACTAATAACAAATGTAGGAAACAAATATCACATTTTTAGAGTTTCTCTCCTGAATGTTTTTTACTGTGTTTAGTCAAACTAGCATTACTAGCAAATACAGAAGAACAAATGTCACATTTGAAGGGTTTTTCTCCTGTATGTTTCCTAATGTGTATAATTAATTTAGAACTACTCACAAATCCAGCAAAACAAATTTCACATTTGAAGGGTTTCTCTCCTGTATGCTTTCTATTGTGTATAATCAATTGAGAACTACTAGCAAATCCAATACAACAAATTTCACATGAGTAGGGTTTCTCTCCTGTATGCTTTCTATTGTGTAAAGTTAATTCGTAACTACTAGCATATGCAGCAGAACATATGTCACATTTGTAAGGTTTTTCTCCTGTATGCCTTCTATTGTGTTTAGTCAAATTAGAATTACTAGTGAACGCAGCAGAACAAATGTCACATTTGAAAGGTTTCTCTCCTGTATGTGTTCTAATGTGTATAATTAAATCAGAACTACTAGCAAATGCAGCAGAACAAATGTCACATTTGAAGGGTTTCTCTCCTGTATGTCTTCTAGTGTGTGTAACTAATTCAGAACTACTAGCAAATGCAGCAGAACAAATGTCACATTTGTAGGATTTCTCTCCTGTATGCTTTTTATTGTGTTTACTTAAATCAGAATTACTAGTGAATGCAGCAGGACAAATGTCACATTTGAAAGGTTTCTCTCCTGTATGTCTTCTAGTGTGTATAACTAATTTAGAACTACTAGAAAATGCAGCAGAACAAATGTCACATTTGAAGGGTTTCTCTTCTGTATGCCTTCTATTGTGAATAATTAATTCAGAATTACTGGCAAATTCAGAAGAACAAGAGTCAAATTTGAAGGGTCCTTCTCCTCTATGTCTCTTATTGTGTTTAGTTAACTGAGATCTACTTGCAAACTCAGAAGAACAAGTGTCACATCTGAAAGGTTTCTCTCCTGTATGTCTTCTGTTGTGTATAATTAATTCAGAACTACTAGCAAATGCAGAAGAACACATTTCACATTTAAAGGGTTTCTCTCCTGTGTGTCTTCTAGTGTGTATAATTAAATCAGAACTACTAACAAATGCAGAAGAACACATTTCACATTTGAAAGGTTTCCCTCTTGTGTGTCTCCTATTATGTTTAGTTAATTCAGGTCTACTATCAAATGCAGCAGAACAAGTGTCACATTTGAAGGGTTTCTCTCCTATTTGTCTTCTGTTGTGTAGAGTTAAGGCTGAGTAACAAATACAACACTTGTAGGACTTAACTTCAGAAGATTCTGTGTGTACCACAATGTTTGACATGTCATAAAACACTGCATTACAAGTGTCACATTTAAAAAATACATTTCCAGCATCCAGTAAATTTGACGAAAAATTTATATTTCCAACCTCTTGATCATTTAGGACTTTCTCTGGCCTCTCACAAGAAGTTATGGGAAACTTCTGTTGGCAACAAACCAATGGATCTTCTGCTAAGGTTTTTGAGATGTTAGTTGAAACACAGTCAGCAAACAATGATATATTTGAATTTGATTCAATATCCTGATTAGTGTAAAACACTGTCTCTTGTTTAATTTTAGGGTGGACCAGACATTCACCATCTATATCTTCCCCTTGTTTATCATTACATATTTCTTTCTTTATTTGTTTATGTAAATCAGTATCTGGCTCTGTCTTTGGAACAACATCTGGATCAGCTTTAATAAGGCCTGGAATAAATTTAAATTCACCTTTTTCCATGGCCATGGTTAGACGTTATGATAAAAGCATTGTCAAACTTTGAAGTCTTCTTCTTCTTCTTCTTCTATATCTTTCTTCTGCTTTGCAGTATTATTTAACATTCATCATTCTTTGGAAATTCAAAACATCTGGGGGAAAAAAAATAATAATTCATTAAAAAAAAACACCTCTTCTCATCACACAAATGTTATGACTAAGGTTAAAATAGACTGCTTAGCCTACACATTCACTAATTACATTATTTCTTGTTAGGTACACATATTTATAATTTTTAATTGTTTTAAACCAAATTAATAATAAATGGACGTGTGTTCCTTCCATTATTTAGCCTTTATGGAGTGGAATTTAAACCATCCAAGTTAAATTGCAATTCATAAAGTCATTACATGTGACATATTTTTGTCTTCATTATGCAACTACAAAATTTTAAAATATAGGTATATGAAATATGTAATTAATTAATTGATGCCTACTGGTTTTATTTCATTAGCACATTTCTATGGATACAAGTGGGTAAAAGTGCATTTCGGGTTCATACATTATTTCTTGACCAATTTTGTATTTTAGCATGTAAACTTGTGTGTATTTTCTATTAAATGAACTACAGGCAGTAACTGTTAAATATCGGTAACACTACATTGTACATTGATAACTTTTTAAATTTGAAATAAAAAGTTCTTAAGCATCTTTAAATAGCCCCAATGACACATAGTATCTCTCAATTTTGTATTCACCCTAAATGACAGATTTTGTCACCAATAAGTTAGTATGCTAAATGAATGTTTAAAACTGGAGGCATATAGGGTGAAAAACACAAAATGGAGAGATCATTTAAGCACTTTTTACCATTGAGGGTGTTACAAGATGCTTTATTTTTATCAAAAAAATAAAGTTAGCCCTGTATAAGTAAAAGTTATACAATAATTCAGTGATAGTTACATGTCATGTCTGGAGTTAACTTAATAAAGAATACACAAAAGTTTACATTTACATGCAAAAATATGAAATTTTCTAAGAAATAATATACACATCTGAATTGCACTTTTACCCAGACTTGATCCTTAATAAATTAAAGCCAAAGACAATGCCCACATCTCCATGAAATTTTGGAACTTAATGTTCTTACTCTTTAAAAAAAATTCCCGCCCCTTTAATTTCAAACTAATGGTTGTGCTTTCAGTGTTAACACTTTAACCTTGTGCTTTCAGTATTAACACTTTAACCTTGTGCTTTAATTGTTATTGCAATAGTACCGTAATAATAATAGCTTTACTAGCTGGATACTTATTTCACATTATACAGTATAAAATCCATTGAAATTTTACTGAAACTACTGTTGTAGGCCATAGAAATAATACTAAATAATACTATTAATACATTCATAGTCATGGGTAATAATAAATTCAAGCAGTTAATGAGTTTTAATTTAGACCAACATTCTAATTATTATCATTGTGTTGTTAATGTAACTGTTAAGTCAATTAAATAACTTATTAACTTCTCAAATTTGATTGATGCATCATTGTCATTAAAATATAAAAAATAAAAAGGTGCAACAAACATTTTATTGTGTACCGTACATATTTTATTAACATTTATGTGCCTTAGGCTTAGGTTAGTTTAGTAGCCACTTTGATGAAAATTTCAAAACATTTTAAAAAATATTAAAATACTACAGCTGTATAGAGCCTGGAAAATAGATTACAAAAACACCAAGATCAACTTTCTAGCTCAAGTGGTTCAAAAGTTATGAATTTTTTAGTAGGGACCTCAAAACCACTTTTTTACTATGGGATTTTCCTCCACATTTGTGACCCTCATTTTGCTTTTTTTTTAATGCCTATAACTTTATTATAAAATGAGACAAAAATATAATATTTACAGGGAACATAGTTAAATAAGAGTACTTCTAAATAAAGCCACAAAATATACATTAGTTTTTGTTAATGTGCCGCAAATATAAAAAAAAAAAACTTTATTATTTGCCTATTAAAAATGTATAAAATGCTGACTCATCACTTATTTGTAATTAATTAATTAAAATTTTGTTTTAATTTTGTTTTTAATTTCCCAACAATCATAATAATATTCTTTAGATATTAATTGCAGATTTTCTGTGGAATTGTTTAGCATTTTTAGCATTTATAAGCATAAACAAATAATAAAGGGATTATTTGTTTTATTTATTTAAAATTGACAATTACACTTTTTATTTTACCATTTTCTACATATGTATACTATATATTATATTATTCCTATGAGTATGACAAAACAATCAGCATGTCATTTATTTTAAGTTTGTAATCTTGTTTTACAAATCCACATGTATTATTAGAATCAACTTTGACTTTAGCTGTTAATAAAATAAGTTCTAGTCATTTACTAGAGGTAAGTACAGGTTATTATGATTGTTCTTTAATAATATCTTAAGTAATTCTTGTAGTGCCAGAAAGTGTGTTTTTTCTTTGAGAAACAGAGGATTATATAATAATTCTCTTGTGGAATATTGTGATATGTGATTAAATATAGGATATTTCAATACCAAAGGTAAGTGAATATTTCAAAATGTTTTACTTAGTTTATGCCTTAAGTAAGAATCACAATATTCATTAAAATTTTATTACATATCCTAAAATATCATTAAATATAATTTATTATAATAGGCCCTACAAATTAGTTGGGTTGGGTCTAGGCCTTAACCCTGATATAGTATACTTTGTATTATACTATATTATATGTATACAAGGCCTCTAGCCTAATGGTCATTATATATATTATATATATACAAATAAATATGTATCTATAAATATATAAACTAATATAAATGATAAATATATTAGTTGTAATAAAAGCTATTTATCCCACTTCTTAAATCATTTATAATAGTATAAATACTATTATAATACTTTAACTAAGCCTATCACTATCTAAGTCAAAGACAAGAGCTTATCATTCCCATGTCAGTGTCAGCCAGGTCCATGGCAACCAACCAAAAAATTAAAATCACTGATATTCAATAAGCCAATAATAATTATTTATGTTATAAAACATTTTTTATTTATATAAAATGATTTATTATTAGTTATATTTCCCATTTACACTCTGGATAACCAACTTAATGAATTATTAATTACCCCACGGCTGCTATCGATAATTGGAAATAAGCAGACAAGCACGGTGGCCAAGATGACAAATTACATAGCCTAAAAAAATGACATCTTGGAAATTCGTTTTTGAAGCCCACCCATGGTCTACACTCATGAATTTTGGATATGTTGTAATTGAACCTATAAATTATATGAGCGGAGTTTTTTTATTATTGAGCGCATTTTTTTTAAAAAGTTATTCTTGAGTGAAGTTGACCAATTTTTAACTTCAATTTTCAAAGCTTTAATCTTGACCCAAAAAATCAAACGAACTCTTAGTCTTAATATAACAGGAAAGATGTCGGCTTAAAGTAATTGGCGGAAGTAAAATGATATTATTATGCTAAAAATCGATTATGAAACGTGAAACAACGATACCCTCAGTAAATTAAAAAGTAGAGGTCGCCATTAGGACAACGAAAATACGATCCCCGTTTTTCGGGTATTTCCGGTCGATACCGAGGTCCCTATAGTTTAATGTTAGTTTAACAGGTCAGCTTAGGCTAAAAGTAATTGTCTAAAAACATTCAAAGGGAAGTGACTCTACCAAAAATACGTCGTGGCATCTCGAATGATTATCAGCCTCGATCTATTATTATTATTATTCATAATATTATTATTATCGAATTTAAAATTACTACAATCATAATTAAAAATTATATTATATATTATATAATTATATATGATTGTACGAGTACCGTAACAGAAAGGCAAGGACAAGAAAAGTAAATATAAAGCCTAATGTCGTTTAATCAATTATTTAATTATTAATATGCCTCTTTATGCACACCAAAATTAGCATACAATCAAGCAAGAAGTATCAGAAACTTCGACTTCACGATTAATAATAATTTGTGAAATGTACGCCGCCATTTTAAATACAAATGAAACTACTTCCGAAAATATTTCATTTCACAGTGGTGTACCTAATGCTAACGAGCTACGTAAACGTCTTAGACGTTACAATCTCCCCTAGTATTATTACATTATAAAATAAAAATGAATGAAAATTGTTTGTCTTTCACTCGTGTGAATGTGCCTAGAGGTGGATTTTGTGTGTGTGTGTCTGGAAAGGTGTCAGGCGTTAATGATGATCATCTATGGGGATGTGGTGTTATCCTCATATTTCCATTGATTGTACATACTCTCGTTGAACTATAGTTATAGCATTCATTTAAGCAGTGGCGTATGGCGTAGCATCAAATGTGGGACATCAAATGTCATAAACAAAATTTAATACTAATATGTTTTTGTTTTCAAATGTCATGGGCCAAATTTAACACTAAATTGTTTTTGCTTTCAAATGTCATAAGCAAAATTTAACATTAATCTGTTTTTTGTTTTCAAATGTCATAAGCAAAATTTAACACTAAACTGTTTTTGTTTTCAAATGTCATAAGCAAAATTTAACACTAAACTGTTTTTGTTTTCAAATGTCATAAGCAAAATTTAACACTAAACTGTTTTTGTTTTCAAATCTCATAAGCAAAATTTAACACTAAACTGGTTTTGTTTTCATATGTCATAAGCACAATGAAACACTAAACTTTTAAATTAAAGATCAAAATAATTTGTAAAAGTATATTTTTTTAAAACAGTTAGCTGTTATTAAATTTACTGTACCGTAAACACATATTATAACTAGGTATTCTAAATGAGCCGGCGAAAATTACGCTTCGGGGAGAAAAATTTTTTTTTTTTGGTTGGGTCGCGCCAGCTCGCTACGCTAAAGCTCCTTTATACAGGTGCGTTCAGTAACAACTGATCTAGAAAGTAGAAAAGTAGTTCTTTAATATGATGTATTTTTCGGAGCTGTAAACTGTAAATTAATGCTAAATAACGTTGATTTTAACACAAAAATTGCGTTTTCTATGTGAAAAAATCACTTTACGGCTCTCAAAAATATATATTCAGAAAGGTAATCCAATTTACTATAAAACTGTTATAGTTTTGTGAACGCCCCATTTATGGGGTAAACGCGTAAAGGTTTGGAACCAAGTCAACGCCGTCTGCTAAAAAAAAGTGCAAATCGACCCCGCCACGGCCAACTCTGATCTGTGAAACCAGAAGGCGATGACTAATTTTATCTAAGATCTTCTTAAATTTAGTGCCTTTTCGTGGGTTTTAAACTGAAATAGGTAAGTTAAACATTATTGTTTAGTTTGGGAATGTTTAAATTATATAGAAAGCTTTTTATTGCATACATTTGTTAATTTAGTGTGGGCTTATCGATAACTAATGCGTGTTTCTTACGCCTAGTGAAAAATGACGATCAAGCTTTATTTTAAAATCATCTGTATTTATTTTAAGATAGCGGAGAAAGAAAAGGAAA
>CAXITT010000265.1:606994-656844 GCA_964033795.1 Lymnaea stagnalis
AAGTAGTTAGTTATTAGGGGTCTTCCATTAATTACCTCAATACTTTTTAGGCAATTCCCCCCCCCCCCCAAATCCTTGTCAACAACTGCCAAACTTTCATTTACCCCACTATTTAACTATGTCAAAATTTTCTAACACCCCCCCACCTCCAAAAAAGGAATTATATCATAAATAGATGTATAAATACATTTTACTATGTGCTGATCTATTTTAATGACAATAAAATTGTAGGAAAAACATGTCATTACATCTTTAGCTTGTATGTTAATCAACAAGTTAAAAAGTTTTTACACTTAGATTTTTAATGCAGTATCAATTGAAAGGTTGTTAAAGACTAAATATCATTGTGCAAAGCTGACAATTATAGTATAGTTTCTAGCTGATCATCTTCCCAAGGAGCAGCCAGGTTTGCTCTATCGTAACAAAGGGCATCTGGGACATTATTTGGGTAGGGGAGGGGGGCATTCGCCACCACCCCTAAATTGCATTGTTTATTTAAATTGCTATTTACTGTGGCGCCTCCAGTATTAAAAAACTTAAAAAGCGACCAAGTTTTGGGTTTGCCACCCCCCCCCCCTGAAAAAAAATGAAATGACGCCCCTGATGGGCATAGTCTATAGTAGCTGATTGATCATTTTCATCTTGTGGCACTGATATACCAGACAAGTCAACAGCATCCTCATCTGACCATTCAGCACTTAAAATAGAAGCATTGTCAGTGTGAGAAGTAATTGCCATAAGCTCTCTCTATATCAGAGCTATCTCCTTGCAGCTACTCGCCTTTGTTGAATCTTTTTCTATTGAGGAGCAGGTGCTAATTTCTTAAGCTCGGTTCTGTTGAACATGCTTTTTCAACATGACTTGTGATACAAAATAGATGTTACAGATTTTGCAAATGCGTTTAAACATCGATGTTATTATAGTTATAGTTACTGAAAATGTCAGGGCGTTCTGCACAAAACTAAGTATACTGATGCCATTGAAAAGCTACAGGTAGAATTTGATCACAGGTTTGCATAGAGCAACTTTTCAAAGTTTTGCTGACCCCCTCTCCTTAAAGATGCCCCCCCCCCCCTTTTTTTTTTTTGTTTTGAGCTCCAAATGGAGCTGGTTAAACTTCAGTGAAATTCTGAACAAAAGACTAAGTTCTGTGAGGTGAATAGAAAAACAGACAAGCTGGAACAATTTATGAGAGAATTGCCCTCCACCTTCCCTGAGATATCCAGGTGGTTCAAGCGGATCACGTGCCTTTTGGGAGTACCTTATCTGTGTGAAAAGCTCTTTTCCACAATGAAGTTTAACAATTCAAAGTTCAGGGTGAAACTTCCTGACGAGCATCTTCAAGCTATACTGAGGGTCTCAGTTGCTTCCTCACTCAAGCCACATGTTGCTCAGCTTGGTTAGAAGTGCTGCCAGGTCTCTGGCAACAAGTAGAAAAAGAAAATAAGGGAAGCCTAGTTTTTGAGGACCATTAATTTTTTATTTGTTATGAATAAAGTTTGAGCAGATTGTAACAGCTGTACTTAAATTTGTAACCATTTCTTTGTGTGGATAACTTAATACGGCCCAGATTCTTCTATATATCTTCTATATATTAAGGGACTACGATCAATTTATTTATCATTTTGGCTCCAATGCATGTAGAGGGGATTTGAAATGTTTCTGGGCCTGGTGTTGACGTGGACATTTCACTGAATGTGAATGCTACTTTGTGAGGGCATCATGCACTGGGGGTTTGAAGGCTTGAGGCAATAGACACAAATGAGTCTAGTGTTGTCGCCTCAACTGTTCCTTTTGAAAAATCACTGATTGTCTTGGTTGACTGAAAGAGTGGGCGGTGAGCTCAGATCTACTTTTTAGTTTTATGCCTAGTTTAAGTGTTAAAAAATTTAACCTTGTAAGTGTTTCATATTTAAAAGGGTAAAAAAGTTCTACTTTTGTCGATGATTTAAAGATTACAATATAATACTAAAAAATAGAAGGAAAAAAAAAAAATATATATTCATTTTAAAAAACATAATTTCCATCAAAGACGAGTTAAAATGCTATAAAAAGAAGAAAATAATTGTAAAAATTCAAGAAGGGCTTGCCTTAAGGAGTAAAAGGCAGTCTCGTCTTAAACTTAAGGCATGGGCACATTCCAGAATTAAAAGTATAAATGCGAATCACAAGTTGGAAGATACTTTTTAAAGGGAAATCGCTCTCATCAAAACGTTTTACTTTTCCAGAAATAAATCAAACAAAAATTTTGAAGTAAGAATTTGTGTTTACATTTACAGTCATGTTAGACTAAGAGTTTAAGATGTTAGACCCGGGCGGTAATAACCCTAGCTACGCCAATGCTAATTAGTGGAGAAAAGCAGTGCCGTCTTAGAGCATAGGCAAAATGCGCATTTGCCCAGGGTCTCACGACTCTGAACTCTGCCTTAATAACACGTCATTATAAGTCATAAGTGTTTAAATTTTAAGTCTATAGTATTGTATAGTTACAATAGTATAATATAGTCTAAGTCCATGGGCGCGCCCGCAGGGGGGGGTGCCCCCCCCCCCTGGATTGATTGGATAAAAATTTTTTAGACAAAAATAGACAAAAAATGTATTAAAGGAAAGAGAAAATAAATAGAAATTAACCTAGCTGATGTCCTGTCCGTTCGTTTACAATACAAATACGCTACAGTAAATTAAAACTACATTAAAACATTACTAAAAATTCCCCCCCCCCCCCCCCAGGAAAGTTAATCGATTTTTATGCAGGCGCCCATGTCTAAGTCTATATATTTACTATTATTATTATGATATTGATTCTAACTATGAATGATGAATGTGAAAGATAGTAAAGAGTAAAACCCTGTGGCCTCATAATTGAGGGAGCCTCATGGCTCTAACTCCAAGGGCGTTTAGGGCCCCTCATGTTTCTCCAGTTTATTTAAAATAGTTTTTCGATTCTCACATGAATGCAATCTTTTTGGTACTAGTACTGGTACTAGTACTAGGTTTTAAAAAAATTTCATTTGATAAATTATCAATTTGAAAAAAATCCATTAATTATTTTTTTAGTGAAGGGTTGGGGAGAGGAGTAAATCAAAGAGTCTAACTAATGGAATGGCAACAAAAGTTCTTTATTTAGTAATTTAAAAGAAGAAAGTTATAGCAGTATTTTAGCAGTAAGATTTCCAAAAAGACTTTTTAAGTTACTGCATTTGTATGGAAATTCATGTTGTCTCATTTTCCCCAATATAAATCACATAATAATAAAATGAAGTCTTTTTTATACCATTTAGAATTTAGATACGGTACAATTAATTTTAAAAATTAAATGTTTTAAATAGCCATACAAAAACTATAGCCCTTTTCTACAAACAGTGAGTTTCTCATTTTTTTTAAACTGTAAATTTTGATACGGTAACATAGTCCCAATAATATGTATATGGGCAGGACATATTGAAAGGATGCCGGAATGTAGAGCAGCAAAAGTGATAAACAGGCAGAAACCTAGGGGCTGATGATTCACCGGTCACCCATGATCGACCATGTAGAGAAGGATTTACACCAATTGGGGGTTGCGCATGGAGGCGGAAAGCCAGGGATTGTTCCGAATGGAGGGATGTGGTGGAGCAGGCCAGGGCCCTACATGGGCTGTAGCCCCACTGATGATGATGAAATTTTGGTAAAACATGTTTAAGTTTTAAATTAAATCCAAAATTATAATTATTACACTAAAATTAACATACTAATAGATTGTTTGTCGTTTTGTTTTAATTAACCAGCAACTGTTTTGAACAAATAAATAGTTTCAAATAAAATTGTGAAACAACATTACTATTTGGATGCAACTAAAAATAAAAATAAAAAGAAATATGTAATCCATGCATGGTCAAGGAAGCTAAATTTCAACTAGCATATTTTCTGTTGCTAGTCAGTTAAGAGTAGCATTATTCAAAACTAAATTTATGTATGTGCCAAAATGCATCCCATCATTTTGAATTTATCAAAAATTTTCTGGTGAGGGGCTTACTGAGACTCTTCTCCAAACCTTACCCCCAGTTTTCTTTGCCCCCCTCTATCTCTTTTTCCACCCCAATTAAAGTTACAGTACCGGTACCAAAACATTTTAATCTATTTAAAAAAAACTAGGTCATAATGCTTTTCATAACTACTTGCATAGTAGACTATAGACAGCAGTTCCCCGGAAAAGCGATGCCTAGGGCACACTAGTAAAATGATATTCTGCCCCTGTATATGTGAAGTACCGGTACCGGCTGTTACGCACTGACTTGTATTGGGAGAAATTAATCTCCTATTTTAATTTTAATTTGGCTCGATGTAAACAGTGCCTAACAAAGGACGATACCATAGAATCAACAGCATTAAAGATACGACCCAAAACAGTTTCTAGTTACAATTAATTAAGATTTATTATGTCTTAAGATAATTACAAAATCAAATAAAATAAAATTACAATCTTCAACTTACAGTATGGTAGATCTCGTACCGGTACACAGTTAATACAATTAGAAATAATGATGCCAATAAATAATGCGAAATAAACACATATAAGTAGGAGCACACAAATACACAAAGAATAAAACACGGCTCGTAATGTTAAGAAAAATCTCTCTGAAAATCTCTCTCCCTCGTCGTGCCTGTCAATCCCTTATATACATGTAGAGTAAGAAACTTCCAGAAGGGCTTATGACATGTTGTTTACATATCTCGGGTTAAGGAGTATATTCCAGAAATTACCCGATGACATTATACCCAAGGCGAAATTGGAAGCCGATTGTAAACAAGATACTTCAAAGGCCTAAGCCACACCCCTTTGTGAACACAGCGTCTCATGCGGGGTCAATCAGAGGGCACCCACGAGAAATATGATGTAAACAAGCTCTCTATAACACCGGCACATAGAATTTTATTGATAAATTAACTACTAAGGGCCTACCTTAAGATGATCTTGCCGCCCCTGATATTGCCACAAGGAGTGATTGGCCCTCTTGCCCCCTCCTTCCCACAGCCCTGAGTATAAAGACGGGTAGGGTCCTCAGTGCATTATTGTGCCCAGGGCCTCCGCTGCTTTAAAGATGGTCCTGCCTGAGACATATGTTCCTTGATGCCCTTCTTAGCTACGCCTTTGTCCACTGGCACTGCTCCAAGCCTCCCCCCGCCCCTAAAATAATAAATATCCCCCCCCCCCACCCCCAGGAAATAGTCTGAAAGAAACATTGCTCACCCAGGGCCCCCGCTGCTTTAAAGATGGTCCTGCCTGAGACATATGTTCCTTGATGCCCTTCTTAGCTACGCCTTTGTCCACTGGCACTGCTCCCAGCCTCCCCCCGCCCCTAAAATAATAAATATCCCCCCCCCCCACCCCCAGGAAATAGTCTGAAAGAAACATTGCTCTTGATCATTACATGTGCGGGTTAATTTTATGTTAATCTCAATTTTTGAAGTTTATTTTGGAATGAGACTCAAAATGTATTTTTTCCCATAGTTTCTTGAACGTGCATCTATTGTTACGTGTCGTTATATGGTTTTAACAATTTTTAACAAATGTAATCTCTTTTAAGATTTGGCTCGTTAGAAGAAAAATAGTATTGTCAATACATAACAAAGTACCGTATTGAAACCATTGTACTAAGATAGGATAAAAAAAGGATACACTCTTTTGTGGTCGAATGTTCTAAACTGAGCAAATCTCAAGTTGGAGTTCAATTTCAGCCACAGCCCAGTCAAGCAAAAACCTCACCAGCAACCCGGGTAAATGGAACTCGTTAACCTTGGATGACAACTCATCTAAGGGGAGGAAACTTTGAATTCAAACCCAGAGATGGCGCCCCCTATATGCGGCAAACATCGAAGCAATGAATCATTCAGACAACCCCTGCGATGCCCCTGATGCCATTGCTGAGAGTGCACTGAGCATGCTAAAAATAGCATGGATACTTAGCGCTATATAAGTATTCAATCAAACAAAAAAGCTACCGTAGCGATATTTACAAGCCTCAAATTTATATTAAAAATTCTAATCTCATAACTACAAAATAATTATTTAAAAAAAATTATGTACCTACTAACTAACAGCACATGAATATGTCTAGTTGTAAAAGGTGGAAATAGTTTTCCACAAACACAGTAAAAATATTAATTGATACCAGTAATAGGAATGGTTAAAATAGTAATCCACACATACAATGAGAATTGTAAGTAGGCCAATCTCTCTCTCTTTCTTACGCCATGCCCAAAATCCACTGCTCAAGTCTGTCTGAATTACAATTAACCCTCTTATTTATGGTTGGCAAAATCTTCTAGAATTCAGACCGAGCTTTCATAATCAAGAACAGTTCCAGGCACTTCTACACTGCAGATTTAAGCATCAACTGTTTTGGGGCTGGCAAAATATTTGGATGGCTAATTTTCAAATTTTCAGCCCAACCCCCGCCCCCAAAATTAGTTTTTCCTTTTTTTCAAGGGGAAGATGAATGAAATATGAGGACACTGATTTCATGAAATAAAATTCCCAATAAATGCGCTAAGTGAGATTCTTTTAAAAATTTTTTATCAGTGCTTTTGTAATGTAATATTTTCTTTTGTTTTTCTAAAATAGTTGGTGAAATAAATCTGTGGTGTAAAAGTGGGTGGATAATTATAATATTATTAAGGGCTTAAAAATGTGCGATTGTGAGCCTTGGGTTGGGGGAGCACGAATTTGGACTCTTATAAAGTATGTTATACGTGTGCATAAAAATGCATGTTTTGTCAAATTTTTAGCCCCCTTGTTTAATGTTACATTTTATAAAAAGGATTTATATAAAAAAAAAAAACTTTATTTTTAAGGGTTTTTTATAATCCGCTATAATTTGTGCATTATTTGATTAAACTGAAATAAGATAAGTAAAAAAAAAAAAAAATGTTTTGTCAAATTTTTAGCCCCCTTGTTTAATGTTACATTTTATAAAAAGGATTTATATAAAAAAAAAAAACTTTATTTTTAAGGGTTGTTTATAATCCGCTATAATTTGTGCATTATTGGATTAAACTGAAATAAGATGAGTAAAAAAAAAAAAGAGGTTTACAAGCCGACAAATCATTACTAATGGCTCCGCGGTGAGCAAAAAAAGTCACTGATTGATAGAGTCAAAAAAAAGTCATAAGTTTTGCTTGGAAAAAAGTCACAGGAAAAAATTTTCACAGTAAAAAACTTTTATTAATCGTAATTTTTTTTTTGTAAGTCCATATAAATGTTTTTTATTGACTAAATTTTAGTCAATGGAAGTATGAGACAGCTCATTAGGAATGTGTTTCTGTTTCTAGTCTCGCTTATGATTAGATATGTATGTGTTATTTGTGTTATCCATATATATTATAATCACACATTTAATTCTATGATTTCTTCATAATTAGTTTCATTGCTATGCATGAAGCCAATAAACACGAATATTACAAATTGAATTACAATAAATGAAAGTATGTGATTGTGCTGAGATTAAGCTCTCATCCAAAAGAGTTATCCTTTAATTCTCACATCTGATCTCCCGACACATCTTACATACCGGTAATGTATGAACCAAAGGAAAGGAAGAGGCAATGTATTGTGCTTCTAGTTTAGCGATGACTATCCAGACAAAGCATCAATGGCCTCAATGTGGTCAATGCTGCATTGGACAGAAAGATAAAAATCAATTTGTTCCCCAATCCTCCCAGAATTTACCAGAGTGCTACTCTGATTCTTCTCATAAAAATAATTCAAAATTATATTTTTACAATGTTTTACTTTCAGATGTACCGGTATCTGTTAGTTTATTTATTTGATACTGGTGAAAGCATATGTAATGTTGGTCTATATTATTCCAGAGCCCATAATCAGCGTAGATCTTAAAATAGCCAGTTTTATTTCAACAACTGTGTTCTGTGTCAGACTGTTGATATCTCTCACATTAAATGTTTATGACTTAATCACTTGTTTTAAGATGTCACTTAATATTCTATAATTTAAAATAATACCAGTATACAGCCCTCTTCATCGTTGGTTTATCTTGCCGGTTGGAGACAAGACTAATCTTTCATTGGAGAGACTAAAGATGGTGCAAGTAGAGCAGCCCCCTCACGTTTAAAAATGAACAACAAAGACAGCAGTACAAGAAATGTCATAATCAGTTGGTCCAGGCCTTGTTGACTCATAAAGTCTAATTCAGATTGTATTTGGTAACCTATCCAATGAGCGCTACACATCTACTTAGCTCCTTCTCTACATTTATGGAGAGATTGAAATCGGGAAGGCTTCTTGTCTTTCTTGATTTAATTTGACTCATTTAAAAAGTTTTGGAAAATTAATTAGTTATTTTTGGGGGCATCTTAAGACATACCGTATTTGAACTTATTATTTGTTGTTTATGTATGAAGATTTCTTTCATATGACATTTTAAATTTGTGATCATTTGATTCCAGGGGTTCATTTCTGAATATTTTTGGTAACTAAATTTGTTTTTTTGAAGTACCGGTACCAGGTATGAAGTCAATGATATCTTTTTGCCAAATCATTGACTCAACTTTACTTTGAAGGAAGCACACACTGCCCTAACTGCCTATGAGCGCAACAACATATTTTAACAGCTTTTCAAATGTTAAAATTCTTGTCAAAAATATATTTTTAAGCACTGCTATAATCTTTGTATATTCTTTTCATAATGAGGTTACCCTGCGCAAGAAGAAGCTGTGCTTACAAGTCAAGCCTAAAAGTATAGATTACTTACAAGTGGCCTCTTCTCTGAAGTGAAATCTTGTATGAAGTAGACTCTAATCTTGATCATGGACAAGAAAGTGCCATGATAGTTCATCTTAAATTTTTAACATAATTAAATAGAAAATGTTATTTATATATTTATGCTATTTATTAATTAATATCCTGAAATTTTAGTAGCTTTTAAATTGTTTTCTAGATTCAGCGACCCGACTGGATGACCCAGCATCAGCCAATGTTGGCCACAACAACAGATCAACCAGCACCAACCATTGTTAGCCACAACAACAGATCAACCAGCACAAACCTTTGTTACCAAGAGATAAAACAACTCACCAGCTGCTGTAAGCTCCAGGGTTTAAAGTGAATATAAATATTTAATTAAAATAAATTATTTACACTTAAAAAGCAAATTTCAAGTCTAAAAATAAAATATAAAAAGTTAAATAGTGCTCTATCCAACTTTGTTAATGTAGGCTTCTATTTAAAAGTATTTGCCCTATAAGTTTGGCTGTGCTGCTTTTAGAATTCCATAATATTAAAATAATCAAAATTAAGCTATAGTAAAAACACTTAACTATATTGCATAATCTGATAATAAATTGCAATTTTTCTTTTTAGATCCACAGAATGTCTAAATCAGAAAGACTAAGTACATGATCCTTGGAGGGACTCATTGGATTCTGAGGGACCAAATACATTTTGGAGTCAAGAGTAGGAGCTCATTGAATCCAAATAATTGCATTGTTCAGTGATATTTATATTTAAGTATGATTATTACACTAATTCAGTGGCTCTCAACTTGTGGGTTGGGACAATCTAAAGGGACTTGTAACAAAATACCAGAACTTTGAGTGGTTTTTAAAAAATGTTAATCTTTATCTTATATGTTAACACCTTTCATTTAAAAAAAAATTAAACATGTGGGCTGCAACGAAATTGCAAATGCTATCAAGAGGTCAGTGCGATAAAAAGTTTGAGAACTGCCAGCAGTAATTAAGTAATGTAATAAATTGCCTGGAATGTTTTAAAAATTGTAATCCTCATTTGCATATCAACTGAATTTTCATAACTTCCGAGTATATACAATATATCCCCTCTGCCAGTCTGATAAGATGGCTCTTAATGGCAATAATTTACTGGTCAAGGAATGCTAAGTTTGTTGATTGACTACCTCTTAGGGAGCCTCGTAAAGAGTCAGCTTTCTTCTCCACAGCTACCTCTCTTTCATATGGTACCAGCTCTTTTTGGGTCTTCCATAGATTTGTGTTCCATGTTTTGTCCATCTTATTGCTGTCCTGGGATATGTTCCATGCTCTGTCCATCTTAGTGCCGTCCTGTGATATTTTCCATGTTTTGTCCATCTTTCTTAGTGCTGTCCTGTGATATGTTCCATGTTCTGTCCATCTTAGTGCTGTCCTGGGAAGTGAGCTTGGTGGTATTTTACCAATAAATCTAAGGTTTATCTGCTTATGCCTGGTCTCAAACAAGACGTTAATTTTCACACACTCCTTACTGCCTTAGAAAATTTTACATGAATTAATTAATGCAAAATGTCACCAAAAACCAATTTTTACCAAGTGGATTATACCGTACAATAAAAATGTATTACCACTTTTATAGGAGGAGAACCCCTGCTCATTGGGATCTTAGCATGCATCTATATATAATCAATTATATTATATATATAAAATAAAAGTAGCTTAAAAATTAAAAGCTTGTAAATTATTAACCATTAAAATGTTCTTTTCTATTTGTTGTTATTTCTTAATTTAGTCTTAAACACACTAATTAGATTGATTAATTAATGTATCGGTAAAGTTGAAAGTTATCGAATGCAAACAACTCAATGTAAAAAGAAAATATACCGGTACTTAAATTCCTACCAAATAAAACAGTTAATAAATGAATTTAAAAAATCCAAGCCTTATTTTTCCATAAGACAGACAAAGTTTTGATTGTTACAGCATCCAACATGCCACAACAATTGAGAACAAAGTCAATAAAAACAACAAAAACAAACTGATTAGTAATCTAAATATTTTATTATATCCCTCATGTCAATCATTCAAGAGAAACATTGAACGCTCTTTCATTTTTGAATGCCAATTTTTCCAAATTGCAATAACAACTGATAAATTAAATTAAAACCTCTCATCTATAAATCAAAACAATTATTAGCTACCTATAGACATTTGTTAAATTTAGGTAAATCAACTGTTTTACATTTTAAAAGTTAAAAGGTTATCAGAGAATTTATTTCAACTACCCTAAAATACATTTACACGAAGAGTATTTTATCAAAATCACTTATGTTTAAGTGCAGAACTTTCATGAAAATAAAAATGGTAAAAATTGAATGTGTGAGTGTAAGTTTATTTACACAGTAAACAATTTAATATATTATATTATTTTTATCTTTTCATGTATTAAAATTATCTGTAACAATATCTTGCATTTTCTTTTTACACATTCATTAAGACAAATAAGATTTGATTTTACACTAATGCTTTGACGACATAAAAATGTTTGTCAAATCAGGAGTTACTGAACCAGTTAAAAAAATATAAAATTTGGGGTATGGAATAAATTGTATAGTAAATTATTAGGTTGCTTACTTGAGATTTGAGCTCATAAATAAGGAGAAGAAAGTTGAGAAAATATTCCACACAACACAGCAACATTGAAAGTTAAATTGACATCATGATGGAATTTTTCAGATGTTCTGCAACCTAGAAAATAGGGGTAAAGGCAGACATTAATTACAGATATGAGATGGTTTACCATAAACATATTTTAAAATATTAAAGATTTTATCAGTGTTTAGGTTTTCTATAATGTTTTTAAGTGTTTTTAAAGTAAACTTTTTTTAAATGTATAAAATTCTTTTACTGTATAGAATTAGAATTAAATATTTTTTAAACTAAAATTTTTAAAAATTTTAATCATCAAAACTGACTTAATATTACCCATTCTTGTCCATTACCTAACCAAGAACCCCCTTCAGATATAGCTATCTGCTGACCCAGCCAGAAGCTCACTTCAGACATAGATATGTGTTTTTAAAATGTGTTTATTGAAAATAATTTCTATATTTGAAAAATTGTTAAAATGCTTGGTCAATGTTTGTTCTTACTACCCTTACCAAAAAATAATAAATTATGTGTTGATTTTGTTCCCATAAAGTTGAGTTAATGATTGGGCCAAATGGATAAATGTAATTAATTTTTATGTTACTTTTTTTGCCCAAAAATTCAATTAAAAAAATATCTTCTCAAATCATATCTAGCAATCTGACGCCACTACTGGCCTATCAATGTGCATCTACTACTACTACAGGCCTAGCAATCTGAAGAAGCTATAAAAAAATATTTTTCAAAACCATTAGACTAAATTAAAACTTATTAAAACAGTAAAAAGTAGAAAATAATTTACAATTTCTTAAATGCATTATGCAAAGAAAGACAGTGCAGCAATGTAGATGAGTTCATTTTCAAACATATGACTCATATGTTTGAAAGTATTTCATCACAACAAGTTTACATTTTCTACTATCGTGGTTTAACTTTTCCGGTTCCTAATTGATTAAGAATTTTTCGCTGTTCCCATATTTATTTTTAAAACCTACAGTACCGGGTACCTACGATATTTAATTTGATGAGTTTTTTTTTAAAATGCACATCTTATTTTCCATCGTAATAAGAATTTTCTAAAACTTAGACTTAAGTTCCACAAGGCTGCATAATTGAAGTATATGTGTTGTTCTTATCACTGAAGCAATTGAAGTTTGCCATCAAAGTCAGCTATCCACATCTCACACATGTTTCTGTGTTCAGTTGATAAACAATTACGTTTCACTCTGTGTTCAGTGTTAGTAAAGAAGGAAAGAAGAGGATGAAACTCTCAAATGAAACAATCTCAGTGGCAGCTCTGAATCTGATGCCCACTGATTGAAACTCTTCAGCCGGAGAAGTTCCATTGTGTCATCTGGAGCCTCAAGAAACAATACAAAAAAATAATAAGACCCCAAATTTGAATCACTACATAGATACGTTGTCAGAGAAGTGCTTGCTTAATTTATTTGAATCAATATTGAACTCCTGGCTGATATCATCAACCATGATATGACTCCAGTTTCTGTCCTCATCAAGTGTCAGCAAAGAGTTGTAGAAAGGGCTTACTTCCTCAATGTAAACTTTGCTCGTGAACACAATTATGTTTCCATTGCCATAGGTCGTCCCGTTTGTATGAGTAACCCACAGAACTTGGCTAACATTGTTGGCATATTCCAAGCAGTACACAGCCCACTTTCTCCGGTCATGATGGCCACAAGATGTTCTTGTCTGAGACACTAGGAAAAATTATGTCATTGCTGAATGTTTTTAAACACAGAGAATTTCAGAAAATGGCTGTGTTCTTTTGTTTTGAAATTGAAATGTACATTCTCATTTGAAATAGCGTATCACATTGAAGCAATCATTGGAAAACATTGATACTCCTCATTCAACTTGATCATTTGAATCCAGTCATACAATCCTGCTCGAGCTCGCGTCACCGTGTTCACTTTGAGTGAAACCCAAAGTCTTTACAAAATATGGCAAGTTAAATCCAAGTATGTAGCAAGACAACATGGGGAACCAATCGCAGTCCCATATTTGGGCTACAAACAGAAATAAGACATCATATATTGACGAGTTGTTTTAAAGTTCCACAAGACCTCAGAATGTAAGTACCTTGTACTGTAGACTTATGCCATTCAACAGACATTCTCATCAAAGACAGACATCTGTCCACACACACTAGTCTGTTTCCAGTCCATAAACAATTGATTTTTTTCTCTTTGTCTATAAAGAAGGCGATGAAACATTAGTCTAGAGGGGTTCTCCTGTGTCACAAGGAACCTCATAGAAGCGATACACCAACGCTGCATCAATACATAGAACCATTACGAGAAAACAACTTGACTGAATTAAAAGAATTGATATAGAACTCGTACTCCTAGCTGGTATCATCATAACATGGTTCCAGTTTCTCTCCTTATCAAGTGTTACCAATGAGTTGTAGGAAAAACTCCTCATGTGAAAACTTTGTTCTTGATGTCACAAGATCACCGTTATAGTTACAGTCATGGTCAAATACTTATCTCGTCTTTAGATCGTGGGAGAGTGGGTAGGCTATGAGTGGTGATTGCCTGAGAACATGGTTCCATGCTAGCGGTATGCATGTAGATGGATCACAGCATCCACAGAGACATGTATAGTTTGTCTTTGACTCATGTAGAAAAAAAGGGGGGATAAAGGGGGGCTGGGAGATTTTTGTGGAAAGATATCATCAGTGTCAGACTTTAATTAAGATCTATGGGGATGTTGGCGACTTGGCAGGTGTTACGGTGTGAATTTTGTGAGGGGCAATCAGGTATATAGCCCACGCAAATTTTGGATCTTTCACTGATCACTGACCTGTAGTCCTTGCATAAAACTATCTTCATGTGGTTAGATTTAGCCCTATAGCTTTGTACCAGTTGCCACGGCATTGTCATCCTTACTTTGTTTGGTTGAGACAATACATTGCAGTGCAAGTGTAAACAGATACCAACACTTTGCAAACACAAACAGAAAAGAGGACCAGTCACACACTTAGACTATAGGGCCACAGTAGAACAGACCAAACAGTAGAGAAGAAGTAACAGGCATCCAGGATTCCGCTGTTAACAAGGGGTAGCTTTATTCTCATATTCTAATTTCCATTGATGGTACATACATTTATTTAACTAGAACATTCATTTAAGAATTATGATATATGTTTCATATTACTTTAAATTAAATAATAAATTATCTGTACCTTTAGTTATTTTTATTTACATTTAAATTAAGAATTGTTCACTTCCTTTTATATCGTATTTCCTTGGGCACACACCCAAACAAGGTGGTTTCAGAAAACTTGTAGGAGATTAAAGGAAAGATCAATTGAGCATGAGATAGCTCGTGACACTTGAGCACAATCATGTTTTCATAGATTTCCTTGTTTGCATGAGTAGCAAAGGTGACAGTGCTAACAGTTTAATGACATGATGACCACTACTTGTTCTTGTTGACTGGAAAACTGGTGACACCAGCGACCCAATTAAATATTTGAAATGGCCATGAAGACCTTTAGAGGAAACTGAATTTATGTTTTAATTAAATATTTTGTTCCACTACTTATTTCCTTCACGTGGCTTGTGAACGCAGTCCCCCTTATATTTTAAATTATCTTACATCTCTGTGGTATGTGGAATTAAAATATTGCAGGATTTCAACCCTGTATGCAGTCTTGTGTAATTTACAATGGAGTAACTCATGTATTTTGTGACTTATTAGAAGTAAACTTTAATGCAATGCTGGAAAATCTCAACACATTCTTATGCCACATTTCTAGGCTTACTCACCTTATGCTCGCCTCAACACAATCACGTAGGCTTTCATAAGGGTGCACTCAAATGGAACTGACAAGCATAGGCAGCGGAAAATGTCCTATTTTCTTCTTTTGTTTACAATTTTTTCTTCTTATGTTTTTAGCTACGGTATTTTAGAAATACTATCAAATGTAGCAGCACACACCTCACATTTATAGGCCATCTCACCAATGCTTGTATGTAAGAATATTTTCTCTAGTGTAAAGTCCCATTTGATCTTTGAGTAAATGCATTTGTCCCATTTATAGTTATTAGTTTTCTCAGAATTTCTAGGTAGCAGAATTTTAAATGCCACATTTGTGTAGGGTTTATCTCCAGTAAGTTTGAAGAAATGTACTTGCCACATTTGTAGTTATGGCTTCTTTCCCATGTGTTTTATTTTGTGCCGAAATAAATGTGAACTTTGAGCAAATGTTACAGGACAAATGTTACACTGGAAGGGTTTCTCTGCTGTATGTTTTCCATTCATAAGGACTAGCAAAAGCAGCAGAACAATTGGCCTGAATGTCATGCATGTTATGTTCTCATTCACTTCGTTTTCTCCACCTGCTCCTTCTTACGGCCAACCGCAATGGATTTACTTTTCCTCTCTTCTTTCCCCTTTTGTGTTAACTCTCTTCCGTAATTTTATTCAGTTACATTCCTCTTACTGTTTCCTCAACTGTTTTTTTTTAAATGTTAAAATTGTTTTTACTGTTGTTTGTTCACTGAAGTAGGCTTTTTGCCAACACGTTAATTGTTTTCTTTTTTTTTTTTTTTTTTTTTTTTTTTTTTTTTTTTTTTTTTTTTTTTTTTTTTTTTTTTTTTTTTTTTTTACTTTTTTTTTTCGAAAAAAATTTTTAATTTTTAAAGTTTTTTTCTTTGTATTTTTTTTTTTTTTTTTTTTTTTTTTTTTTTTTTTTTTTTTTTTTTTTTTTTTTTTTTTTTTTTTTTTTTTTTTTTTTTTTTTTTTTTTTTTTTTTTTTTTTTTTTTGTTTTTTTGCATCCTTTTTCAGGTTTATTATCCATACTTTGAATGACCAGTTTCTTGCAGAAAAAAATTTCAAAGTTGTAAGGTCTTTCACTAGTATGTCTTATTTTCGTGTCTTACTAAATGTGGACTCGAGCAAATGTGGCAGAACAAATGTCACATTTGTAAGATCTTTCTCCAGTGTGTTTTCTTTTTACAGGGTATTTTGTCCACTTTGATAAAAATGCAGAAAAAATGTTTCATATGTAGGGCTTCTGACCCTGTATGTCTTTTTTGTGTAAATTTAATTCAGAACTACTATCACATTAAAAGAACAAAAGTGACATAAGTAGGGTTTCTCTCCTGTATGTTCTCTATTGCGTAAATTTAATTTCAGAATAACAAATGCAGGAAACACAAATCACATTTTTAGAGTTTCTCTCATGAATGTTTTTTACTGTGTTTAGTCAAACTACCATTACTAGCAAATACAGAAGAACAAATGTCACATTTGAAGGGTTTTTCTCCTGTATGTTTTCTAATGTGTTTAGTCAAATTAGAATTACTAGTGAATGCAGCAAAACAAATGTCACATTTGAAAGGTTTCTCTCCTGTATGTGTTCGATTGTGTATAATTAATTCGGAACTACTAGCAAATGCAGCAGAACAAATGTCACATTTGAAAGGTTTTTCTCCTGTATGTCTTCTAGTGTGTTTAATTAAATCAGAATTACTAGTGAATGCAGCAGAACAAATATCACATTTGAAAGGTTTCTCTCCTGTATGTCTTCTAGTGTGTATAACTAATTTAGAACTACTACCAAATGCAGCAGAACAAATGTCACATTTGAAAGGTTTCTCTCCTGTATGGCTTCTAGTGTGTATAACTAATTTAGAACTACTACCAAATGCAGCAGAACAAATGTCACATTTGAAGGGTTTATCTTCTGTATGCCTTCTGTCAGAAGAACAAGTTTCAAATTTCAAGGGTCCATCTCCTGTATGTCTCTTATTGTGTTTAGTTAACTGAGATCTACTGGCAAATTCAGAAGAACAAGTGTCACACCTGAAAGGTTTCTCTCCTGTGTGTCTTCTGTTGTGTATAATTAAATCAGAACTACTGGCAAATGCAGAAGAACAAATTTCACATGGAAAGGGTTTCTCACCTGTGTGCCTTCTAGTGTGTATAATTAAATCAGAACTACTGGCAAATGCAGAAGAACAAATTTCACATTTGAAGGGTTTCTCTCCTGTGTGTCTTTTCTTGTGTTTAGTTAATTCAAAATTGCTAGCAAATGCAGCAGAACAGATGTCACATTTGAAGGGTTTCTCTCCTGTGTGTCTTCTAGTATGTATAATTAATTCAGAACTACTAGCAAATGCAGAAGAGCAAATTTCACATTTGAAGGGTTTCTCTCCTGTGTGTCTTCTAGTGTGTATAATTAAATCAAAACTACTAGCAAATGCAGAAGAACACATTTCACATTTAAAGGGTTTCCCTTTTGTATGACTCAAATTGTGTTTAGTTAATTCAGGTCTACTAGCAAATGCAGCAGAACAAGTGTCACATTTGAAGTGTTTCTCTCCTGTTTGTCTTCTGCTGTGTAGAGTTAAGGCTGAGTCACAAATACAACACTTGTAGGACTTAACTTCAGAAGATTCTGTGTGTACCACAATGTTTGACATGTCATAATAAACTGCATTACAAGTGTCACATTTGAAAAATACATTTCCAGTATCCAGTAGATTTGATGAAAAAGTTAGATTTCCAATCTCTTGATGATTCAGGATTTTCTCTGGCCTCTCGCAAGAAGTTAAGGAAAACTTCTGTTGGCAACAAACCAATGGATCTTCTGTTAAGGTTTTGGAGATTTTACTGGAAACACAATCAGCAAACAATGATATATTTGAATTTGATTCAAAATCCTGATTAGTGTAAAACCCTGTCTCTTCTTTACCATCACCATCTATATCTTCCCCTTGTTTATCATTACATATTTCTTTCTTTATTTGTTCATGTAAATCAGTATCTGGCTCTGTCTTTGGAACAACATCAGGATCAGCTTTAATAAGGCCTGGAATAAATTTAAATTCACCTTTTTCCATGGCCATGGTGAGACGTTATGATAAAAAGATCTGTCAAACTTTGAAGTCTTCTCACTACGTGTCTATGCCTTCTGTTTTGCTGTATTATTTAACATTCACCATTCTTTGGAAATTCAAAACATCTGGGGAAAAAACAAAAATAATAATTCATTAAAAAAAACTCTTATCACACAAATGTTATGACTAAAGTTTTAAAAAACTGCTTATCCTTATACATACACTAATTACAGTATTTATTTCTAGGTAGTGAAACGGGGTGACTTTGTCTCAAGGGGTGACTTTGCCTATTAAATACTTATATTGAGAAAGTTGTTTTTCATGATTTTCTTGAGTTCTTTCCCCTAATTTTTTAACATCCGACAATAAAAGCAGGCATGTTGCTTTATGTACTTTGCTTTCATTACAATGCCAAACCATAAAATTTGAGTGTTTGAGCTCTTAGACTCAGGACATAGATATTTTGCTGATTTAGGTAAGTTTAAACTTTAAGGTTTTATAAATTATTTCCCTATGCATTTAATTTGTAGAAATTTCAGTGATAAAAAGGTTCATAATTTTGTTAGTTATGTTAAAGTCTAATAAATTTTTATTGCTTTTCTTTCACAGCATGGGGCAAAGTCACCCTTCTGACTGATACATTGATTTTTATTGATTTCTCTATTTGTTCTTGTTTTTCCAGATCATAATGCCATGACTTAACAAGATAACTCCTATTAACAGAAGCTATAGAGGCTATATTAAAGACACTCAGCTTAATGATAAGGATGAATTGTACAAGATAATCTTCTACAAGGCCTATAGACTATAGAAGTAATCTAAAAGTGAAAGACACCATTTATTTAATAACTCTTTGAACTTAGTATATGTTACTGTGGCCTCAAGAACACAACTGAAGGCCAAGCTCTTTGTCAGAAGAATTAAAGTAAACTTAGAAAAGCATCTAAAGAGACATCATCAGATTTTGGAATGCCTCAACTAGAAAAAAATGGAAGTTTTGGCATACATTTTTTATTTTGGACCAATCTTGATGACAGCGAAATTGCGGTGAAATGATTCCAGGATAACAATCTTCGAGATGACTTGGTGAATGGATTTTGTACAAGATGAGGATGTTATGTGATAAGCTGAGATAATGGGAAAGACATTATAATTACAGTTACAGTCTATTGTGACAAATTCACAAATTAAAGCTTTCATTAGATGGAGTAAATTCGAAAACCTATGACGAGGGTTTGCCTCGAAAGAATAGATCACCAAGAATAATTTTTTATGTGAACTGGTGTTAACATTTTCTTCCAACCTTTCATTACAATAAAATATAAATGATCAAACAGTAAATACAGAAAAGAAAATGACTTATTTGCTTGGTTTTATAAATTCTACATGCATTGTGATGTCTTCCACTTTAAAAGGGCAAAGTCACCCCATTTTTCCTTATGTTGAAAAATCTCAAAAAACCTTCATTATCAACTTAACCTGATCAAACTATGACTTAATTCAGCTATAACAAAAAAGTGCAGGTACCCACTCAGTACATCAGTTAATATGTTGAAATTTATGCTTAAAGGCCAAAAGTAGGCAAAGTCACTTTTAAATAGTTTTAAACCAAATTAATAATAAATGGACATCTGTTCCTTTCAATCCTTAGCCTTTATGGAGTGGTGGATTTTAGAAAAAGAAGGAACTTCAAATTGTTAAGACTTGACTGTTTTGTACATTTTCCACTTTGTAAGTTGTAACTTAATTCAAACTGTCCAAGTTAAATTGCAAGTCATAGTGTCATTACGTAAAAATTAAAATAGAGGCTGAACGACATTAAATAGGCCCATGTGACAGATTTTTGTTATCATTATGCCACTACAAATTTTCAAATAAATTAATAAAGGGAGGGTGATGATTGAGAGGTGCTGCTGGGTTTTAAAGAAATGTGTTTATTAATATTATTGTCAGTTACCTATGTTATTAACTGTGCATTTGAAATACACATAATAGGTAGAAGAGTAGGGCAACGGTTTTAATAAATACTACTTTGTTTATATGAAACGGGAATATTATGCATTTTCTTTTTTGTTAAACTAATATATCATATCATATATATATATATGATATATATATATATATAATAATAATAATAAAGATTATTTGAAAAACACGCTTTTATATATATAACGCTTTATATATATATATATATATAAGTGAAAATTTGTGGTTTGTCTGTCTGTTTGTTCCACAAAAGCTTTCACATGGATTGATGGATATTGACCAAACTTGGCACATATATCCATCATTATCCAGAAGGAACTCTTAAGGATAAGGGGTTATGAACTTTTTATAACATTCCGTTAGGGACCGGGAGCCCCGAATTGTTTTTTTTCCTTAAATGAGCTATATAAATAAAATAACTAACAAAAATATCCTAACATGAATGGATTAATCTTGTAACGGGATCCCATCGGGTAGCGGGATCAAACCGAGGTCCTATCCGAAAATGGGATTGGATCGGAGAAGAGCGTCAATCGGGGGAACGGGATCCCACAGAAAACGGGATTTTAAAGGGATCAGTGGCCCACCAGGATCGGGTTCTATTGGGATCAGGATCCCACCGGAATAGGGATCCCACCGGGATTTAGGATCCCACTGGAATCAAGATATCGACGAGAACGGGATCACACCAGTTCGTGATACCAACGGGATTAGGATCCCACTGGGAAATGGGATACTAACGGAATCGGGACCCCAATGGGGTTGGTATCCCAATGGGAATGGGATTACATTGGGATCGGGATTTCAATAGGAAATGGATCCCATTGGAAAATGGTATCTTACTTGGAAATGCCGGTTATCTTGGCTAGTTAATTAATAAATATTTTTTGGAGCTCTTGGGAAGTAGGGCATTTTAGCAGATTCAGACCCACTCCAGCTCTGGCAGTGAACAACCTTACTTCCAAGACCCTAGCTTCGCTTTACAGCGCTGCTATTAATTCATCAACTTCAGCCCTAGTTAAACAAAGGTTTTACATCAACACCACATGCTCGAGCCATGCCCCTTGTCCATCAGTGGCTTGGACATCTGCCGCTCTTTCATGTTCGTGGAATCCTATTACGTCAAGACTCCATGCTCGGCGTCTTTAGCCAGGCTAACTGTTTCGCGGTTTCTCTGGTCAGCTTACACCACTACTGAAACTGCTACGATGTCATTCTTTGATATAGTGACGTAATGCATCGTCTCGGTCACTTTTGGTCAGATAACTTTATTCACAAGTTAATGATGATGTGCGTGTACGCTGCCTTGGTAATCAGTTTCAAAACCTACACCCCCCTCCACCATGGCTTCAACTTCAAGGGGCTACCCGTATATTTCGAGCGCCCCAGGGGAGAAAAAAAAAGGGGGGGGGGGGGAAGAAACATGTGATGCCGATCTTCACGCTGATGGACAGGGGAAGATTACCCCCACTCTCCTGCCCATTGGTAATCAGTTTCAAAACCCACCCCCCCCCCCCCCCTGGCTTCAACTTCAAGGGGCTACCCGTATATTTCGGGCGCTCTGGGAGAGAAAAAAAAAGGGGGGGGGGGGGAAGAAACATGTGATGCCGATCTTCACGCTGATGGACAGGGGAAGATTACCCCCACTCTCCTGCCCCACGTCCACCTTCCAAGCTATGACCTTTTAACCTTCACACTGGTACAGATGGCATTAAATGGGCCTGGAGTGTGTGGTCATGGACAACACGACAGGACCTTCAACGCTCAGAGAGATTCCGGTCCCTACGCCTACACCCAAGTGTAAGCCGATGCCCCTGAATATGACATAATAATTTACTATTATTTTTAAATGAATAATACTTTTTTCTGAGACTGGCAAAAAATCTGGCCACACTTCAGTCAAATGGATCAAAATAATAGCAGCGATCGATAGTCTTTGTAAATACATGGTTTATATTATTAAAATTTCACTTTAAACCATTGCAAAATACATGAAAAAACAATTGGAAACCAATAAATACTAAAACATATTCATCATAATAAATGTTATTATTTTTGTTATAGTTATAGTAGCCACTGAAGTGTTTAAATGATTAAATAATTAAATGTTACATGTAATGAATGTAATTGTAATTCCATGATGTAAAAATTAATTTTTAATTTTATTTCTGTAGAAATAATAAAACGCACTAAAATAAGGGATTACCTACATATTATATATAGGCCTATATATATCCTACCTTAAACAGAGAAAAAAGTTGGAGTAGGGGCAAAAACCAGGCAGGAACAACAAAAAAAGCAAAGTAGAATGGAAAGGAAGTGATTTGAAGTAAAAATGTAAAAAACCCAAATAGGAAAAAGAGATGGCAGCTACGTAAAATTATGGATTTGTTTTATGCCGTATTGAGTCAATGTGCCAAATCTTGGTATTAATTTATTCTCCATATATAGATCCTATCTGGTGTGTTAATATTATAAAGTATACCAGTAACTGCGATGTTGATGTCTAAAATTCCACCATGGATACGTTAGGGTCCATCCATAAATGACGGCACGTAAATTTTGCCGATTTTTTACTCCCTCCTCCCCCCATTGTCACAAATCGTAACAAAAAGAAAGTTAGACACCCCCCAAATATAACGTCACAAATCTCTGCACCCCCTCCCCCATATAAAATTCACTCTATTGAGTCTATTGTTCTTTACAAACCCTTAGAAAATTCACCTTCAATGGATATCAAACAACTGTTCTTGTGTCAAAAACATTTCACTATAACAGTGGTTCTTACTAGGAGTAAAAGCCCTGAGGTATGGAAGACCAGAAAATTGTATTCAGTGGCGTAGATAGGGGGTGGCGCAGAGCCGGCGCTAGACGTTTTTAAGTTGGGTGAAAATAGGCAATTGTCGCCCTCTGGAAAATTATGGGATGTGTTCAGGAAAATTATTTTACCGTATTTATCGGCGTATAATACGCACAAGCGTATAACACGTACCATTCGCGCCGCTATGCGGTATGTACTTTTTACAAATTTTTATTCAAATTCAATACAAAAAAGACCGACATGGCAGAATTGATGCAACAACTTGGCTATTTCGAAAAAGCAACATTTCTGGCTTTTGATGTTGCAAATGTTAAATGCAATTCTTCAGGATTTAAGGTATTTCAATATTGCTTTCGATAGAAATCATCGATAAGTTGTTTAACCGTCTCTGAGTGATGGTCGATCGTAAATAATTTTTGATGATTTTAAGTTTTGAAAAATTTCGTTCATCGGACGCAACTGTGATGGGCAATATGAGCATAATTCTCAATACAATTGATGTGTTGACGTTATTTCATTCAAATTATTTTTTTTTAATAAAGGTAGCTAAACATTTTCAGGATCTACATCTTCTTTGAAACGTGATGCAAGATACTTTAATTGCAACCGCAATTCTTCTTCGGAAATATCTCGTCATGTTCCGTGTGTTAACTAAATTTTCACGAAATGTTTTTTTAAATCATTGTCTGGCAAAGATGAATTATTTTTTATGTTGAAAAGATTTGGGTGCCTTGGCGCCTAAGGGATAGGCCTAATCACGCTTCGTAGCCGCCTTGAGCCGGCCCTGGGGTTGCGGACCGCACCGAGTGACACCATCTCAAGGGGTGACAACGCATTGAAAAGTTGCGTATTTACAGAGCACACACTGATCGGTCTAACCGAATTTCATAAAAGGAGAACAGGTGACACGTACTTTTCCACCCATGTAGTAACCAATCAAAAAGCGCGTTTTATTAAAATTTAAAGTTTGATGCGTCAGCAATTAGCTTACCTTATTATTATTACGAAGTGATTATTCACAGAGCTGTGCGGATAACGCTCGCCGTTATTCACAGATTTCGGTCTGCCGATAACGCTAAACGTTATTCACAGAATGTGATAAATTAATTAATGAATATAAAGTACAAAGTTCGATTACACACATCTCTTCGGTAGAGTAGTGGTCAGTATCTCCGATTTCGGTCTGCCGATAACGCTAAACGTTATTCACAGAGCTGTGTGAATAACGCTTCCCTTTTAAGACCTCTCTACAATGGTTGAAAGTGAGTCTACACGAAGAATACCGGTACGGGTACAATTTTTATTACTGGTATAATATTTAATATGAAATACCAGAAAATTAGTTATGTCTAGGAGTAGGAGGTTTGACTGGATCTATTAGTAACACTCTATAGGTCGAATAGACCCTATGTTGGCCCCTAACAGAGCAGATGTAGGCACAATTAATTGTCCTATATCCAATATATAGGCTATAGTTAGGCCTATTAAATTTTTAAAATTTAATTTGTGCATAGCTTCGGTTATGAAATGTGCTTGTGCCATACTCATTAAAGATTCTTTAAAGATCCAAATCTCCTACACTACTTAAAACTACACACCCACCCCGCCTTGGAATGTGATCTAGAAATGTGCGTAGTTATGGGATCATTTCTGTCAAACAATAACGCTCTGCATTATAGACCCACTAATTATCACCCAATAATAAATTTGTATGCGTACATGGGCGCCCGCAGTTAGGGGCAAGTGGGGGGCACTTGCCCCCCCCCCTTAGATTGAATGGAACAATTTAGACAAAAAATGTATTAAAGTAAAGAGAAAATAAAGAGAAAGTAACTAAGCTGATGTCCTGTCCGTTCGTTCACCATACAAATACGCTACAGTAAATTAAGACTATATTAAAACATTGCTAAAAAATTTTGCCCCCCCCCCCCAGAAAGTTAATCGACCCCCCCCCCCCCCGAAAGTTTTCTGCGGGCGCCCATGTATGCGTATACTGATTAAGCTAAGTAACTAAGTATATTACTTATACTACAATTGTGGATATACTTTATACTGCATAATATTTAGTATAGTAATAGGCTATTACTATTATACTACCGGTATACAGAACTTATACTACAATTGTGTATATACTTTATACTGCATAATATTTAGTATAGTAATAGGCTATTACTATTATACTACCGGTATACAGATATTACCATACTAATATTAGTAATAAATTTGCCCTTTTTTATATAATTGAGAGTGAAAAAAATTCGATAATAACTCATGACGGTTCAGTATACTAATAGTAATATTAATAATAATAATAATAATGAAGTTCATTTCAAAAACACGCTTCAGCCCCAAAGGCTCGAAGCACGGTACAATGATACAATGTCAACAAAAAACAAATCTATAATTTACCACATTTAAAACAAACGCAACACTACAAAAACTAATTACTAGCATACAATTGCAAAGTCTTTCTAGCCATTTCAACCCCAATATTAATAGCCTACATCCAACAATAATTTTTCACCAGTCTAGATCTAATGCATTATATGATTATTCGCAGATTTCGGTCTGCCGATAACGCTAAACATTATTCACAGAGCTGTGTGAATAATGCTCGCCGTTATTCACAGATTTCGGTCTGCCGATAACGCTAAACGTTATTCACAGAGCTGTGTGAATAACGCTTCCCTTATTATTATTATGAGAGAAACATACCGTTTTGACCATGTTTCAACGCCGAATGAAGTTCGGTAACTTACTTTTATAAGTGACAGGAAGCTACATTTATCTAAATTCTGAGAAATAAAGCTATACTTTGATAACAATGGGCGATTCTAAGAACATGTCACAGTTCTTAAATACATTTACCTCCTGACCTTCAATTAATTAATTTTTGTTTTTGTCATTGTTATACTGTGGACTAAGTTTAACAAGAAGAATTACATCGTCGAAGTCGAGGGGGTGGGGGTGACACCACGAGCTTACCGGACCGGGTGACACAAACCATAGCTACGGGACTGAGTGTATCTGCTGCCATTGCTAGTTGTTGCTTTAAAAAAAAAAAAAAATAAGTACCGGTATGCCTTTTGTTAGCAACAGTAAATGTTTTTCTGGTGAATTTTGTTTGCGCGTTGACAGTTAATTGATAATATTTTCCTAGTTTATAAAAAGTGAAATAAATAAATAAATAAATAAAACTACGATAACTAAATTATTGAATTATTTTTAATTTAATTCCAAAAATATACTTTTATTAAAGTTATAATTATAACGTAATAAAAACTTAACCTTTAAATATACTTCTAATAAGAAAATACCGTTTAAAGGCTTTTAAGTTTTAAGTCAAAAGTCAATCAGGACAACGAAACTTCATAGCCCAATAGCATTCACTAATCCACTTATAACTCATCCAAATAAAAACAAACCATGTAAGTGTAAAATATGTCAGTTTGAGTATCGAGGGTACTAGAATCCGGTGGAAGATTTTATTAATTTTATTTAAATTTGGTTTTGGGGGTTGGGGGGTAATTTTTCCCCAGACAACACAAGATACGTCTCAATATAAAGGAGAGTGAACATAGACTGTTGACTATGTATCAGGATTTTGTTCATAATAATATTCTCAAGTAAAAGGAGATTATATTATGGTATTATATTAGGAATTGAAATTTGTGTGATGTGCTTCGAAGTAATTTCATATTAAAATATTTATTATTGCGGATATTGTGAATGTTGATATTAAAACGTTTACTTGTGTATAATGTATAATTATGATTAAAGCGTAACTTATATTGTTATATTGACACAATTTGTTCGTGTCTTATTAATCTATATTAAAATTAGTCACTGCTTGTTGCTTGAACCGCAACGTCTCAAGAATGAGTATTTTAATAATGTATACCGTAACTAAATAGAACAGTGTTCCGTAACTAAATAGAACAGTGTACCGTAACTAAATAGAACAGTGTACCGTAACTAAATAGAACAGTGTACCGTAACTAAATAGAACAGTGTACCGTAACTAAATAGAACAGTATACCGTAACTAAATAAACAGTGTACCGTAACTAAATAGAACAGTGTACCGTAACTAAATAGAACAGTGTACCATAACTAAATAGAACAGTGTACCGTAACTAAATAGAACAGTGTACCGTAACTAAATAGAACAGTGTACCGTAACTAAATAGAACAGTGTACCGTAACTAAATAGAACAGTGTACCGTAACTAAATAGAGCAGTGGCATATTTTTATGGTGGCAGTGGTTCAAAGCGATGAGAAGCGATGAAGACAAACATTTATTGAAAGTGTAATTTTACAAGTAAAATTATTTTCTGTGGTAAGTTGGGGGGGGGGGCTCACAGTTTTGTGACGATGTGTGACAAGGGGGGAGGGGAGGGGGTGTTTAAGCAATGTGACCTGACATTAAAAGCGGAACATTATGTCTTATGTCTAGAGAAAACATGTGCTTAATACCCGGTATCCGTACAAAAAAAATGAACGAAAATTTGTACATGACAGATATTTTAAACCTTATTCTTTTACTTTTATACAAAAATTATAATTATTTTATTTTCAAAATACGATCACTGAGAGAATCAGTAGGCAGTAGGTGCAAATATGCGAGGTCCCAGAAACGGCATCTCATCAAGGTGCAGGTCGCGACGGAGTTGGGATGTACCGGTAGTGACTGTGACAGTCATCAGAATTTATGTCCAAATAGGCGGGAGACAGGAATCTTAGAATTGGAGGTCGTTCGTAAATTACGTCATGCTAAAAATGAACTTTACAAACACACACACACCCCCCCCCCTTTAACCCAGTGTCACGTCACAAGTCACAACTAAAAAAATTCAAAACATTAATAAAATTTTCATAACTAAACTAAGATTTTATTTTATCCTTTTCAATTTCCCCATAATGGATTAATTAAGATGTATCATTAGAAAACTGATTTTCATGGTACCTTTAAATTAATACCTGATGCTATTTCGACCTCATATTTAATGTTTTTAAAATTAATTAAATAGTCTGTACCGTATATAAAGATTTTTTTCAAAATTAGAAAATTTTAGATTTAAAAAAAAAACGTGACTTTACTAATTTACAATAAAATCATAATCATAGATCAAATATTAATTTTGGTTAATTGTGTGTTATGTAGGGTAAATAATTTTTTACATTGCACAAATATCTTTTAATGATTGCAGGTAGACGTCTCTTTTAGATCATACTTTTTTGTTAACTTGAGGAAAGAGTGTCCTTTTGGGAGTGTATAGATATGAAATTTTAGGCCCTCTGTTAAATAAACAAATATTATTTGTTAGGTATTAGATTGTGATTGTCGAGTTTTTAAATTGTATAACCTAAATCTAACAATTGCTGTGTGATCATTACTAAAAGTTTGGTCTTGTTGTGTATTAGTTGCTGTGATTCTTCTCGTTATCTCTTCTATCATCATTATCAAATTTTCAAAAATAGTGGCTTGTTTTTATCTAGTCCTGTGAGTATGATATATGTTTATTCTCAAATGTCATTATTTATTCTTATCCTTTTTATTTGATATTTTAATATATAAATGAATATATATATATGACCTCACATATGTATTGATAATTGATTTAATTTATCCACATTGAATTGCTTGTTTAAATTGAGTACCTGTATAAGTATAATATACATTAAAGTCAAAATTAAATAAAATACCAGAAGACATAGAAATCATTATAATTTAAAAATGGAATTTTACAAAGATATGATAGAGACAGCTGAAGCCTTAGCCTAAGGCCCTTAGGATATGAAGGGGATGAATTCAAGGCATTTGCTCAAAAAGTGAAGGCTGAATGTGAACATGAATAGACAAAATAAAAAGAGAGAATTGAACGAGAAAAAAACAGAAGAAATAGATGAAATAGTCACTGGAAGAGCTCATGAATTAGACATAAAGAGATTAGAATCAGTCAATAAGACAACACGTATGGAATGGAAGTAAATGAAACCAGAACAAACAGAAAAATCCTCGTATGAAGCTAAAACACTTTGACAATAAAAAAGAGAATTGTGATTATTTTATTTGGCTTTTTGAAGCACAGAGCAGCTTAGAAAAAATTGACAGAAGCTAATGAAAAGTGGAATTATTTTGGGCTGTGACAGGTTCAGCTATAGACATGTTAGGTTGTCTCCAGAACATAGAAATAATTCATTATGAAACCATGAAAGAACATTTGTAAAGGCACTTCAATAAAACTGAAGATTTTTTAATATAAAAAGATTTCATCAAACAGATTTGAGTTTGAGACCAAGTGATAATCCACAAGCAAGGACAGATCATTTATTTGCAGACATTAGCTCATAGATGAGACTAACTGAATAATCTAATGCTGCAATGAAATTATTTGTAATTGACAAGGTTCTGGAATAGGCAATTGAAGGACTGTAGTCTTTCATTAAGCAAAATTATCAAACAAAAATGGTGAGTAAATGTACTGTACTTGTACCGGTATGCCACTGGAAGCCATGAGAGATGTAATTATCAAACAAAAATGATGAGTAAATGTACTGTACCTGTACCGGTATGCCACTGGAAGCCATAAGAGATGTAATTATCAAACAAAAATGATGAGTAAATGTACTGTACTTGTACCGGTATGCCACTGGAAGCCATAAGAGATGTAATAGTCTACAAGACAGAACCAATTCAAACAAACTAACAGAAATAACAACTTGGGGTTTGTGGCAAAGAAAACAAAAATAAATTGCAAACATTTTAATAAATTTAATTAGCAAGGTAAAAGACAGGCTTGGATTCAGCAAAGCAGGAAAGTTCATTATCAACATAACATAAGACAAGAAAGTATTCAACAAGGTAGAAGACAGGCTTGGATTCAGCAAAGCAGGAAAGTTCATTATCAACACAACATAAGACAAGAAAGTATTCAACAAGGTAAAAGACAGGCTTGGATTCAGCAAAGCAGGAAAGTTCATTATCAACATAACATAAGACAAGAAAGTATTCAACAAGGTAAAAGACAGGCTTGGATTCAGCAAAGCAGGAAAGTTCATTATCAACATAACATAAGACAAGAAAGTATTCAACAAGGTAGAAGACAGGCTTGGATTCAGCAAAGCAGGAAAGTTCATTATCAACATAACATAAGACAAGAAAGTATTCAACAAGGTAAAAGACAGGCTTGGATTCAGCAAAGCAGGAAAGTTCATTATCAACACAACATAAGACAAGAAAGTATTCAACAAGGTAGAAGACAGGCTTGGATTCAGCAAAGCAGGAAAGTTCATTATCAACACAACATAAGACAAGAAAGTATTCAACAAGGTAAAAGACAGGCTTGGATTCAGCAAAGCAGGAAAGTTCATTATCAACATAACATAAGACAAGAAAGTTATATAAGTATATCGCCAAATGACAGTCCGCCAAGGAACTTTTATGAGAGAGGAAGATCATATAGTCATCAAACTAGAGCTACATATAGCAATTTTTAAGGTAGATACACCTTGGGTGACAGGCAAAATCCAAGCCGTTGTCATGGAGAGACCTACTACACTATTGATAACAAGCAATATCCCAGATGTGATACCTGATAATTCAGAAATTTTAATTAAACCAGTGGTTAGTGAGAAGACAACAAAGGAAACTGCATACTTTCATCCAGTCAGAACAAGATCCTAGTCTAGATTATGAAATAGAAGAAGAAAAACGTGATGACAGCGTGAATGAAATTACAATGACCAAATGGAATGGCACTGAAAACAGAGAAGAAAACATACATAGATTTAATGCCATTGCTATAAGTTATAAATGAAAATTGATGAGACCACAGGAAAGCACAACTACTTAGACTTAAAGGAAATAAAAAAGCACATAAGATAAAAGGAGACAACATTGAAAACTGTGTAAATATGAAAGAAGAATCAAATTCATAATCTAATACTGAATAGAAAACATAAAGAATGATGTAATTGACAAAACAAATAATGAGCAGCATGAACTTACTGTGATAACAAGAGCTCAACAAAAGAACAATGTTCAACAGGAAACACAATCAAATGAACTAAATGAAACACAAGAGACCATTATGAACAAAAGACAGGCACAACTAGCAGTCAACTAGTGAAAGAATAGAAAGAGGACAAAAACTTTTACAATTACATCAAAAGAGTAGACAGCAACCCCAACTGAGTCAACTCATCACAGAAGCACAGATCTAAACTTGTAAGTTGCATACTACTAATACTAGTAAGAGAAATGCAAACAGTGAATGAAACTAGATCACAGATTATGATACCAAAGACATTGAAACATCTGGTAATAAAAAGAACACATTCCAGTCCATTGGCAGGTCATATGGGTCCAAGGAGAGCAATTCAGAGAAATTCTAAACACTGTTTTTGGCCTCGAATGAGAAAAGATGTAAATGTAAAACAATATCGGTACATAAAATATAGTAAAGAATGTCAAAAATTAAATAACAATGGGCCAATACATAAGGCTTCCCTACAAAAGATGGATCTAGCATCAAAACCATTTGAAAAAAATTGCAATAGACATTATTGGTCCGATAACCGCATCAAAAAGATAAAACAAGTATGTCTTAACAATGATAGACTTGCAACACCATGGACAGAGGCTATACCATTAAGAAAAATCATAGCTAAAGGCATTTGCCATGCACTATTATTATCAGTTTTTACAAGATTTCGATTTCCTGATACAATATTGTCAGATAATGGAACAAACTACTGCAGCTTTCACTTTCACACATTACGGTATATGCTGAACATAAATATAAAACAGTGTTGGTTATAATTCAACTACAAAAGCATCTATTGGGTACCGGTACAACATTCATCTATTCGTACAACATCACTAAATCGGTACAACATGCACTTGGTAGATAATATGACACAACTAAATTTCAACAAAAACAATATCAATATTGCTAGGATTACTAAATGTTCTTTAATGTTGAAAGTGCAAGATTATAAATTTGAAATTAAGTCAATTGAAGGAGTAGATAACCACTTGCCAGACATTTTATCAAGAATAATTGATAACATATAGTTCCAAATATAACTGGACACATCAATTTAAAATAAAACATATTACACTGCCAAAACAACATAAAGGATTCTTTTTATAGATACAATGGAGATTGGACAATTTGTCTGCAATTATAATATATATAAGAATGAGCTAGGTTCACATAACGCCAAAAGGGAGAACTTTTTAAGTACTTCGGATTCCTAAAAACAATCATAGTTATTTTCTATTATTTTACTGAAAACGAATAAATTTAAATGTGCAAAAAAATTATTTTAAATCCGCTTTTATTTCAGTAAAAGTTTAAATATTATTATTATAAATTACAAATACATTTAAAGTATCAGCTAAGGAACTATTTTAAGCATTTTATATGTGTTTGAAAGTTATGAAAAAAATAATAATAGTAAAAATCATGCTTAAAGAATTACACCATAATCACATTTATCGGGAAAACCCAGACATCAGTAGTTTTTAGTGCGTCTTTTAGTGCGTTGTTAACATTGTGAAATAAAATTAAAATTAATTTGTTCTAAACCAAAGAGTCATAGCGTGAGTAGCCTATTTTGCCAAAACTTTTAGGTTTCTTTAAATTTAATAACCGTGCTTGACAAAACGGATAATGTATTTTCCCTTTTAAAAGTAAACGTAATAAATACAATTGATTGCTTTTTGCATTGTTAATAAAACACACACACAGTTTAGCTTTGAATATTTTAACATTTAAAAAGTTTTGCCTTTTTTATTCCAAAAATATACTTTTATTAAAATTATAACTAATAAATTCTAACCTTTAAATATAATTCTAATAAGAAAATGCAGTTTAAGCCAATCAGTGCAGCGCAATTCCATAGCCAAATAGCATTCACTAATCCACATACAACTCATATAAATAAGAACGAACCGTATGAAGTGCAACATATGTTAGTATGGAGGGGTATGGACAGGACTACAATCCGGTGAAAGATTTTCTAAATTTATTTAAATCTGGGTGGGGAGGGGTTGTTCACTTTGCCCCAGGCAGCACAAGATACGTCTCACTCAAAATAAAGGAATGAATTGGATAAATAATTAACCCTCTTTGGTATATACATATCCTATATCCTACCTCTGATATGTGTATATTTTTACGAGGATGACAAAATATTTAAATCCTACGGTATTATTTCATGATTATGTCTCTTTTGATAAAATTTTTATGTACATCGCGGTGAGCCCAGCCCTAGGCTGGGGTACCGCGCTATATAAGACGTCTTATTATTATTATTACATTTGCGAAAAAAGGTATGCCACTTTCTCTTTGTACAAATATTTATATGTTAATTTTGCTAAGGGCTGCACAAGATACGTTTTAAAATAAAGGAATGAATTTTATTAATTAACCTTCTTGGGTACAGTACATACATATCGGAGGTAGGTAATGGGATGTGAATATTTTCACGTGCATGACAGTATAGTTAACTCCTATGTTATTACATTTGTGAAAAAAGAGATGCCACATTCTCTTTTTACAAATATTTATTAATATGTATATGTTCATTCTGCTCAAGGCAGCACAAGATATGTATCAAAATAAAAGAGTGAATTTGATAAATAATTAACCTTCTTGGGTACATTCATATCGGAGGTAGGTAATAGGATGTGTACATTTTCACGTGGATGAAAATATATTTAAATCCTATGGTATTACATTTGGGAAAAAGAGATGTTGCATTCTCTTTTTACAAATATGTATAAGTTCAATTTGCCCAAGACAGCACAAGATACGTCTCAAAATAAAGGAATGAATTTGATAAATAATTAACCTTCTTGGGTAAATACATGTCGGAGGTAGGAAATAAGATGTCTACATGTTTACGTGGATGACAATATAGTTAGCTCCTATGGGATTTTATTTATGAAATAAAGATGTTACATTCTCTTTTTACAAAATGGGTAAGTTCATTTTGCCCAAGGCAATACTAGAATAAATAGCCCCATGTTATCGGTATAATAATGGTAGGTCTTTGCGATAATTTCTAACTGCTATTGTAAAAAAATCATCACAATCCATAACTTTAAAAATATAATAATTTGTACGTTTCTATGATCATTACATTTTGAGAGGTGTTTATCTGCTATATATTATACGCCTACCCTACTCCCTTTCAAGATCCTAAACTACTTTTTCCTCTTCTAATCATAACCTTAAATTGCCCATTCTAAGTAATCACTAATTATATAACATTTGTCACTAAAGAAGTACATTGATGGACAATTTTTACGCTATAGAAATACTTTAGATTTACCCCTTTTCGTGCACTTGAATTAAAACTTTTTTCTCTCTAAAAACAAGATATGTCTCAAAACAAAGGAATGAGATTGATAAATAATTAATTTTCTTGGGTAAATACATGTCAAAGGTAGGAGATAAGATGTGTATAGTTTTAGGTGGATGACAACATCGTTAACTCCTATGGTATTCCCTTTAAAAATAAGAAATGTTACATTCTCTGTTTACAAATATGGGTAATTTCATTTTGCTCATGGCAATACAAGATACGCCTTAAAATAAGGGAATGAATTTGATCAATAACTAACCTCCTTGGGTACATTCATATCGGTGGTAGGAAAAAGGATGTGTACATTTTTACGTGGATGATAATATATTTAAATCCTATGGGATTACATAATTTGTGAAAAAAGAGATTTTGAATTCTCTTTTTACAAATAAACATACATTTACCAATTAAGAAAATCAATGGCGTTACATTTATACAAGCATACCCTTAAATATCAAAACCCTATCATTTTACACACTGAAAAGGTAATTTTGAAAAGTAGAGATGGGTTAATATTTACTTTAAAAAAATGAAAATATAATTTTGATTTTACTTTGCAAAAAGTAAAGGGTGTGTATTTTTATGAGATGAATAAATTAAATTTTTTAAAAAGATACTCAAGTCTGTTTTAGGCATGAAAAATGGTTGCGAGATTCTTCTTTAGATAAAATAATTCTTTGTTTTACGAGTCTCTGATAAAATATAATTTAAAGGCTCATTTTCTACGATATTTTGAAAAGTTGTGATTTTGTTCGCTTTAAAAAATGGCTTTCCAAGTAATGGATAAAATTTTCAAAGAACTTAGGCCTGATGGAGTAAATGAATTTCAAATTTCAGGAGTCATGCTACGACCGCGTTATATCCGAATTCGCGTAATGGCGGGGCGCGTTATAGCGGGGTTCCTCTGTATCTATATATTAAATCCATACAATTCTTAAAATATTCTTATTACTATGTCACATGACCATCAGGATTTAGAATATCTTCTAACGTTATTTTGTTGTATTGCATTCTTGTTACTGATTAATTCATCTTGATAATGATTATTCATGTGTAAAAAGTTTGTGAAATGTATCTCTTAAACTTAAATGACATTCTAATCCAACATGAAGTTCGTACAGACTTTTATGGACAAGTATTTTTAGGGAAAAATTTTATGGCTGTGGATTATGGTGTCACAAGAGGGATCACAGATGTCACAAGAGGGATAACGGATGTCACAAGAGGGATAACAGATGTCACAAGAGGGATAATGGGTGTCACAAGAGGGATCATGGATGTTGAAAAAGGGATCACGGATGTTGAAAGAGGGATCAAGGATGTCACAAGAGGGATCACGATGTCGATTGAGGGATCATGGATGTCACAAGAGGGATCACGATGTCGATTGAGGTATCATGGATGTCACAAGAGGGATCATGGGTGTCACAAGAGGGATCATGGGTATCAAAAGAGGGATCATGGGTGTCACAAGAGGGATCACGGGATCCACTATAATTTTCTCCCAGGATTCGTCATAGTACTTATAGATATTTAGTGATAGAAACTAAGCTAGATTAATAGTTAATACCTGTGGCTACTTTTCTCTTAGAATATGACATGTACACTCTGCTTATGTTTGAAAACATTTGGAGTGAATTTCTTATTTCCTTCAATGAAAAGCATTAAAACTAGAACTAAAGGTACTAGAATATTATCATAAAGTCTGTCAAATTAAAAAACAACAATTAATGCTTTAAAATTAAATAGGTTTTCCACACCTGTTGATGTGGTGGTTAGGGAGAGGGTAAATGTCCTTTGACAAATTTATTGTTTAATAAATTTACATATATACCTAACCTCAGTGCTTTTTTTGTAAAAAAAATAGGTGCCGGTACGGAGTGATGGATTGCCTAACTTTTAACTACCAGTTCGCACCTCGATGCAAGCTAAATCACAACTGCAAAGATACTAAATGTCTAAAACAATTTTATTTTATAATTAACCAAATTAAATTGTTTTATTATTACTTTATTAGTATATCGTATTAATTAATAATAAACGTTAAAATACAAGAAAAGTAATAATTTTTTACACATTGGAAAAGGTGCCGGTACGCCGTACCGGTGCGTACCGGCACAAAAAAAGCACTGCCTAACCTTTCAAAATCGATCAGTCATGAAATTGCAGAGAGACATAGGTTGTTTTTTTTGGTGTTTTTTTTTTTTTAGAAAAAAAATCTTGTACCGGTACTTGTATTCTTGTTTACGATTAAGTTACTGTTGAAATGGGCAAACTTCATGGAAGCTTACATTTATGTTTTTTATTGTTTCAATGCTAATGATGAATGAATGAGAAAAGTTGAAAACTTTATTTGTGTTAAACCTAAGCGTTACTAAAGCGTTAGTGTCTCACTTTGTCTGAAGTTGTTTGTCATAATGAACCTTTCCATGTGTTGACTGGGATGTAATGCAACTGGTCTACAACACTATTCATCTGTTTCTCTTTGTGGTCTGAACATCAAGACAGTTTTAAAATACCGGTACCTTTTTTTTATTTAGTTTTAAAGAGAGAAATATTTATCTTAAGCTCATCTTCCTTAACTTATAGGTCTTCTATTTAAAAAATTAACCCCCTCCTTGTTACGACCAATCTCAGTGGATTTAATTCTCCTCTGTTCCGACATCTTTTATCTGCATTCACTCTCTTGCTTACTTTTGTTCTATTACTATTACATTGCAGCTAAGTGTTTATTTCCATATTTTTATATTGTTCGTAATGTAGTTTGTTCGCTGAAGTAGGCTTCTCGCTGGCATGTTCATTGTTTTGCTGCATATTTTTACAGGTTTACCCACTCTTTATTTCGCTTATTTCCAGGAGAACACATGTCACATTTGTAGGGTCTTTCCTGGTATGTGTTATTGCGTGTGTTACCATACCAAATGTGAACTACAGCAAATGTGGCGGAAAAATTTCACATTTAAGGATTCTATCCAGTATGTTTTATTTTATGCTTTATTAGACTTGAACTAATTGTGAATGTGGCAGAACAAATGTCACATTTGAAGGGTTTCTCTCTTGTATGCATTCTTATGTGTGTAATTAAATGAGAACTCCTAGCGAATGCTGCTGAACAAATTTCACATTTGAAGGGTTTTTCTCCAGTGTGTCTTCTAGTGTGGAGATTTAATTCAGTACTAGTAACAAATGCAGCAGAACAAATGTCACATTTATAGCGTTTCTCTCCTGTATGCCTTCTAATGTGTTTAATTAATAGAGTACTACTAACGAATGCAGCTGAACAGATGTCACATTTGAAGGGTTTCTCTCCAGTATGTCTTCTAATGTGTATAATTAAATGAGAACTACTAACGAATGCAGCAGAACACATTTCACATTTGAAGGGTTTCTCTCCTGTATGTGTTCTAATGTGTATAATTAATTGAGAACTACTAAGGAATGCAGCTGAACAGATGTTACATTTGAAGGGTTTCTCTCCTGTGTGTGTTCTTTTGTGATCAGTTAATTCAGACCTAGTAACAAATGCAGCGGAACATATGTCACATTTAAAGGGTTTCTCTCCTTTATGTCTTCTAATGTGTATATTTAATTGAGAACTAGTAACGAAAGCAGAAGAACACATTTCACATTTGAAGGGTTTCTCTCCTGTGTGTCTTCTAATGTGTATATTTAATTGAGAACTACTAATGAAAGCAGAAGAACACATTTCACATTTGAAGGGTTTCTCTCCTGTGTGTCTTGTCCTGTGTTTAGTTAATTCAGGTCTACTAGCAAATGCAGAAGAACAAGTGTCACATTTGAAAGGTTTCTCTCCTGTGTGTCTTCTAGTGTGTATAATTAAATCAGAACTACTAGTAAATGCAGAAAAACACATTTCACATTTAAAGGGTTTCCCTTTTGTATGACTCAAACTGTGTTTAGTTAATTCAGGGCTACTATCAAATGCAGCAGAACAAGTGTCACATTTGAAGGGTTTCTCTCCTGTTTGTCTTCTGTTGTGTAGAGTTAAGGCTGAGTCACAAATACAACACTTGTAGGACTTAACTTCAGAAGATTCTGTGTGTACCACAATGTTTGACATGTCATAACACACTGCATTACAAGTGTCACATTTAAAAAATACATTTCCAGTATCCAGTAGATTTGAGGAAAAAGTTTGATTTCCAACCTCTTGATGATTTAGGACTTTCTCTGGCCTCTCACAGGAAGTTAAGGAAAACTTCTGTTGGCAACAAACCAATGGATCTTCTGTTAAGCTTTTGGAGATGTTATTGGAAACACAGTCAGCAAACAATGATATATTTGAATTTGATTCAAAATCCTGATTAGTGTCCAACCCTGCCTCTTGTTTAATTTTAGGGGGGACCAGACAATCACCATCTTCCCCTTGTTTATCATCACATATTGTTTTCTTTATTTGTTCATGTAAATCAGTATCTGGCTCTGTCTTTGGAACAACATCTGGATCATCTTTAATAAGGCCTGGAATAAATTTAAATTCAACAACTTTTTCCATGGTCATAACGTTATAACAAAAGTAGTGTCAAACTTTGAAGTCTTCTCCCCTTGTATCTAGTGCTTTTATTTTTGCAGTATTATTCATCATTTTTTGGAAATTCAAAACATCTGTGGAAAAAAAGAAAAATAATAATTCATTAAAAAAAAAAAACCTCCTTTCATCACAATAATTTCATAACGAAGGTTTCGATAAACTGCTTAGCCTATACATCAACTAATTACATTATTTCTTGTTAGGTACAAATAATTATAATTTTTAAATAGTTTTAAACCAGATTAATAATAAATGGACACCTGTTCCTTTCTTTCCTCAGCCTTTATGGAGTGTAGATTTTAGATAAAGAAGGAACTTCAAATTGATGTAACACTTGACATTTAAATGACTGTTTTGTACATTTTCCACTTTGTAAAGTGTACCTTAATTCAAACAGTCCAAATTAAATTGCAATTCATAAGGTCATTGAATCCGATTTAAAATAGAGGCTGAAGACGAGCAGCACGTTTTGTCCTAAACCGCTACAGGAATACCTCTAGTGTTGGCAGCATGCTAGAAACACTAGGCTGGTCACCATTGGAGAAACGACGACGACAATCCAGGCTCTCCATGATGTACAAGATAAATAATGGGCTGGTCCACTGTTCCAGTATTAAACAGAAACTCGTCCCTCTCCCCCATAGACAGCGACGAGGCCATGACAGGCAATTCAGGCTCATACCAGCAAGAAGCCAGTATAGGAGCTGCTCATTCCTGCCCAAGACAATCAGGGGCTGGAACCATCTTTCAAAAGGAACAGTTGAGGCGACAACACTAGACACATTTGTGTCTATTGCCTCAAGCCTTCAAACCTCTAGTGCATAATTTCCTCATCACCACCAGTAACAGAAACATTGCAAATCCCATCTACATGCATAGGAGCCAAAATGATCAATAAATTGATCGTGGGCCCTTAAGATATAGAAGAAGAAGTGCTTTGAAGTGACCCCTGACACAGAATTAACCCTGAGAGAGTTTTGGAAAGATCACTTTACTATCGCCCATTCCATAACTCTCATTGACAAAGCCTGGCAGGAAGTTTCCAACTAAACAATGTAATCTGCTTGGAGGAATTTGTGGCCAGAAGTGGTGACTGAAAGGGACTTTAACTCATTCCCTCCGGCAGCGCTGCTTCCGGACTTAATTTATTTTCCTGAGAAAAGGGAAGCTACTCAGTTTTGAAATTGATTTATATTTTTAAAATATTTTTTTAAGTTGCTAAATATTATTTAATGTTAATGAATTAAGAACAAATGCAACAAAAAATGAATAAGGTTTAATATAAATATAACATTAGCGGGGAAAAAATAACGAACAATGGCCAAAAAAATCGATTTCGGCACCTCGGACGAACACATGGTACATATAGACGCGCCGTACTAAAGCACACGTAGTTTTAAAGTGAAACAAGATAAAAACTTCCGGTTTCTAAATTAAAATCACGCAGAAATCACGCCATAGCCGGAAGTCTCGAGGGGTGCGAGATTTCATTGCTATTTTTAACTAAAAATAAGAGAGGTGTGTCGCTATGCGCCGGGACGCATTTGGACGCATCAGTAGGAACCCCCCGAGGACGCATTTAGTCGCAACCGTCGGGAATGAGTTAAGAGTGTGCATACAAAGGAGGATATTGTCTCTCTGGGCAGGTCCATGGGACTTGATGTAATTGTAAATGAATTTGATGTGGAGGAGTTAGTGGAGAGGCACAGGGAAGAGCCGACCATTGAGGAGCTGCAGGAACTTGAGAAAGATGAGCACAAGACTAGGATGGATGCACTCTCTTCAGGCTCTGAGGATGAGGAGATAGAGGAAGCCCCTACTTCATTAGTCAAGAAAATCTTTGCTAAATGGATGGATGTCAAAAACTTTGCAGAGAAGTACACCACCCCAACAAAGCCCAAACAAGTCCTAATAGCATTGTCTGGATTGACCAGACAATGTTACATTTTCGGAGAAGGTAAAGCAAAGCTCTTTAGACAGATTTTTAGTAAAAGTCAAACCTGGTGAGCCTCAACCAGGGTCAACTAGGTTTATTGGAAGTGGACTCTCCTTCAAAACAAAAACATCTCCTCCTTCTCAGCACAATATTAGACTTGTAAGCACTTATCAGTATTTTTATTCATTTAAAATTTTTTTTTTTTTATAAATTAACAAAGTTTAAGACTTTAATAGCACTGCATTAAAATACCTTTACATCAAGATCAAAGACTACAATTCTAATAATATTTCTTGCCACGTAATCAAACATGTTCTATGTTCTAATTATATTTCATTATAAAAGCATTATTTTTAAAGTAGGGATAAGTGTTCATTATAAATTGTATGCTGATTAGAGGCCGACCGAATTTCGGCTTCGGCACCGAAAGTGGCCATTTTATCACTTTCTGCCAATTTTCGGTTTCGGCCGAAACTGGAAAGTTAACTTTCGGCTTAATTTCGGTTTCGGCCGAAAGAGAAAAGTTAACTTTCGGTTTTTCTTCGGTTTCGGCCGAAATTGACTTAGACTCAGGTTTTCGGTCATTTAATACTAAGCAAAAGCGATATTTAACAACAAACTAAGCGACATTTAAGAACAAATTAAGCGATCTTTGAGAACAAACTAACTGATATTTAACAACAAACTAAGCAACATTTAAAAACAAACGTTAGGAGGAACAAACTAAAAGATCTTTAAGAACAAACTAATTGATCTTAAGGAACAAAATCAATTATCTTTAAGAACAAACTAAGACATCTTTATGAAAAAAACTAAGCGAATTTACAACAAACTAAGCGATCTTTATGAACAAACTAAACGATCTTTAAGCACAAATAAAGCTATCATTAACAAAAACTAGACGATCTTTAACAACAAACTAATGCGATCTTTAAGAACAAACTAAACGATCTTTAACAACAAACCAGGCGATCTTTATGAACAAACTAACCGATCTTTAAGAAAAAAATAAAGATATCATTAACAAAAACGGGACGACGTTTAACAACAATCTAAGCGATCTTTTACAACAAACTAAAAGATCTTTAACAACAAACTAAACGATCGTTGAAAAAAAAACTAAACGATCTTTAACAACAAACTAAGCGATCTTTAACAAACTAAGCGATCTTTAAGAACAAACTAAACGGTCTTTAACAACAAACTAAGCGATCTTTAACAACAAAGTGATCTTTAAGAACAAATTAAGCGATCTTTAACATGAAACTAAGCGATATTTTAGAGCAATCTAAGCGATCTTTATGAACAAACTCACCGATCCTTAAGAACAAACTAACCGATCAATAACAACCAACTAAACGATCTTTAAAAACAAATTAAGTGATCTTTTAGAACCATATTTTTTAGAGACCCAGTTTAAAAAAATAATATTTTGCATTAATTTCCCTTCCTCCCCCCCCTCCCCAATTTTTGCCAAATTTTCTCCTACCATACAAATTTGAAAAAATTGTAAAGCAATTTAAATTACTTTTATATTAAAATGGTTAAATCCAAAGTATTCATTAGATCAAGGATCTCAAACTCAAATCATCAGGATGAGGGGGGCACAGGAGGTAGTGTCTGAATGAGAGTGAGCCGCATCAAGTAATCCACAAAAAAGCGATTACAACTGTTACAATCTGCTCAATCTTTACAAATAACAATGAAATAATTAAGGGATCTCAAGAACTACTCACTGTTGCCAGAGACCTGGCATACAAAAATATATAGAGTCATTAAAAAAAAAAAATCAGAATTAGATTAGCCGGTGAGATCGACTGAAACCGTCGCAGAGAGTCACGTTATATATATGAGAATGGGGGAAACGGGCCTGCGCATTTACACTAAACTTTTCTGTCATGTAGCGGGCCGCAAAATATCGTCTTGCGGGTCACAAATGGCTCGCTGGCCGCGAGTTTGAGACCCCTAAATTAGATGTTTATTTATTAATATTTACGATTATCTCATTTTTATAAAAAGAATGTAAATATTTATACTTTCCCACATCATTTTCGATGTAAGCAGAATGTATGCGGGAACGAATTTCAAAATATCTTAATATTTCATTTTCGGTTTCGGCCAAAATTCATTTTTAACTTTCGGCCTTTTTTCGGTTTCGGCCGAAAGTCATTTTTAAACTTTCGGCCTTTTTTCGGTTTCGGCCGAAAGTCATTTTAAACTTTCTGCCTATTTTCGGCTTCGGCCGAAATCAGAAAATCACTTTCGGTCGGTCTCTAATGCTGATATTAGCCTTTAAAAAATATTTTTATTGGCACAACTATAAATGTACTCAATTCCATGAATGTTGAGTTATATAAATGGAAACTTAAAAATTGAGAGATATTTTTTTTAAATTAAGAATTAAACGGGCGCACACAAATAGTGCAAATTTTATTAATTATTTTTTCGAAAAAGTTTGTGTTTTCTTTAAACGTGCTACGTTTAAAAGTTTCCTGAATAACAGAGGTTTAAAAAAATTTTCAGCCAATATTCATTAAATTCCCACCAGTATTTATCTTTTTAATATTAAAATAATAAACACATTGACTTGTTTGCATGGATTGTTTTTAAAAATAATATTTTTGAAGATGAGAATCTATCAGAAAGCTAAAATATAGAAGATGAACTAACATTTTGATTATCATGCCAATTCCATTTTTTTTCCGATACTTATTTTAGAATAAATTCTTATTCATATTCCTAATTTGTCAATTTAAAATAAATTCTTTGTTTTTTTTGGGAAAAAAATGTTTTAATGTATAACTAATTGACAATGTTCAATTTATCTGACAAAAAGTTATAGTAGTTTAAAATGAAAAATAAAAAAATCAACTGAATATTGGAAAATTTCTACTATTTTTTAAACAACTCTTGTCTTCTTTAATAATTATACTGTTTATATACGATTTATAAAAATGACCAGGTTAGATAACCCATAAAAATGCATTGACATTGCTACTTAAGTTTTTTTTCTCTTCTTTTTTGACTATGTGGAAATATTTAGCAAAATTAATTATTTCATGTTAGTTGATTATTATAAATATTTTTAAAAAAATATTTTTTTTCATTTGTGTTTAGCATATAAAAAGATGTTAGTAATGCTTTTTTTGTGATGAAAACTTTTTTTTTTTTTAAGTTCATTTATTAAAGATGTCTAGATAACCCCCAAAGAGGTTTTAATTTTTTTTTTAAATGAAAGCCACATACTATTTAGTAATATAAAAAAATATTTGCATAACACAACTACGTCAAGCAGAGTTGTTACTCGACTTTTCGGGGCCCCTTTTGGCACTTTTTGGTTTTGTCCTCCCCCACCTTGCATTGAAAGATGATTGATAAGGCAATATCCACATGACATCTTAAAACCTAAAATATCTGAGCCCCATTGCAGTTTACCTTATCCGGAAATTTGATCAAAAAGAAATTTGGTTGACGGTAAATAGATCAAATGGAAATTTGTTCGAATATTTTTTTCAGTTTTTATGTTAAACCTTTGCTTCAAATTTCTTTTTGAATGCATTATTTTGTTTTACTATAAAGTATAGTGCGTTCAAAAAGAAATTTTAAGAAAATTAAAAGCATGAACTGAAAGAAATTTTCTACCAAATTTCTGTTTAATGAAATTACTGTCTATCAATTTACCGTCAACGAAATTTCTTTCCATCAAATTTCCGGTAACCAGTTTTACGGATTGCTGAGCTCACACGATGTTTCTAAGGTTAAGTGACACTTACATTTTTTAAACTAGCATTTATTTTATTCCGTTGCTCTCCAAGTGTTGCTAGAGCTCCGGAGCCACGAACCATGTCAACGATTTTTTAGACAGTTGTTGCTCTGTCTTTAGGATATGTTAAGACCACTGTTAAATTGTTTTGCAAGTTGGTATTATTGGATACAGATCATGAAGAAATAACATTGTCAAATTTAATTGCTGATGTTCTTATGGGAGATTTTCATTTTGTTAATTTGTGTTTTGATTGAAATTTTTTTCAATTTTTAGTGCACTTAATCACTAATTTTAAATTTTAATTTTTAAATATTTTGTATACTTTCAGCTTGCATACAAGGATACCATTTGTTGCTGTGGACAAGGACAGTATCCGTTGCTGTAGACTGTGGATAGCTATATTGCATTAGATGTTTTTACGTTTTGTATTTATATGTACCAGTACAATGTCGAAGAGTGATGGAGTTTAATTTAATAACTTTTATATATAAAATTTAATTAAAATGTTCTGAATTATGTTTTTTTGCTTTTGAATACTTTATTAAATTTAGATTGTCACTGTCTATTTGGACTGAAGATTTCATCGGGTTTGCATTATTAGTTTAAAAGTAATGTTTAAAAATGTACATCAATGTCGACAGATTCCATGACATTTTTGAATTTCGTATAGCATGGTTTAAATTGCTTTTGTAATACTTGAATATTCTATTACATTTGGGTTGTCACTATCTATTTGTACTGACAATTTCATTGTAGTAGCTTTATTAGTTTAAAATTTTCTATTTAAGTGTAAAAATGTCTCGGCCTTGGTCGTTTTCATGAAATATTTTTTCAAACGTTGAATAAACTTTTCTGATCTGCATTTGATTTATTTTAAATTTACCTTACCTTTATCTGTTTGTATTGAAAATTTTATAGCAATAGCTCTATTGGTTTAGTATTTATGTCATTTTTTTTTAAATTTAATTTTTCAACACTTGTCGTTTTCCCGTTATATGCTCATAAATTCATATTTAATAAAATATAATAAGTTAACTGACAATTCTTATTTTATTTTGTTAAAAATTGTAATGTAAATGTCTCCTCCAAATTTGATAGCTCTAACTATAATAGCCAAAAAGATACAAGCAAAATAGTACCAAAAGAGTAATAATGGAATCACAGTTTTAAAAATTAAATACAAAGCCGAATAGTGGGGTAAAGTAAATCACTAAAAAAAAAATCATGACTTTTCTCTTATAAATAATAGAAAGATTATCTTGGTGTCATTGGAAAGCTTAAAGCAAGCTCTTTCCAATGATATGCTCTGTGTCAGATTTTTTTGAAAATTTGAGTGGGAGTACCTACTATCTATTATTCACGATACTCTGCATTAATAATTTTTTTATTAGTTTTAAATAATTGTAAACTGATCTGACATCATATTCTCTTGATTTTATCACAATTATGTGATAACATGTATTTCCTGATCACATTTTTTAACCTTAATTTTTTTGTTTAACTTAAAGTGGGTACTTTCAAACTTATTTTAGTGCCTTTAAATGTTTCTTGATGATATTGAGGCACACTGCATGTCGTTCTGCTTAAAATTATCTTTAATTTGATGTATGACATGTTTATGTAAGTCAACAATAAAAAAATTTTTAACAAATTTTTGAAATTATGTATTTTTATACTTTTTCAGTCGAAAAATAAAAAAAGACTAAAAAGCAATCTTGTTATTTTTTATATAACGTTTGAATTAATGGTTCTAGCTGCTTGAAAAAAATTTAAGTTTGGGCTTAAATATTGTAAACTTTGGAGCAATTACACCGATTCCTGGACTTCTCTGTTGATTATTTTAGAAAACACAGGTCCTTAATCCTCTTGGGACGGAAGGCCGATCTATTGGCCCAAGATGGACTAGCGAGAAAGACAAAAGCCTGAACCGTCGGTCCAATAAATCGAGCCTCGTGATTGGCTGGCTTGGCATTGTACCAGCAAATCAAATTTATTATTACATATTCCTGCACATGCCGGGATTCTAATGGCGGCGTTCATTGATGGTGAACTAGATTTATTTGTGTGCAGGAATTTTGTGTGTGTGTATAGAAAATATCTGACCGACAGCGACTCTGATCAAATTGTGCTTAGCGTTTCTGATTTCTCGCAGTCTAGCAAAGAATCTGACACTGATGAAAGTTGTGAATCCTTGGTTTAGGATTAGAGGTTCTGAACTGGATTAGAGATGACCCCTTTGAATTTTTAGAAAAAATAGAGCCTATAAACATGCCTCAGGGGATAAGCACCCCTGTTAAGTACTTTATGTTGTTTGTTTTTACACAAAATATAATTCAAATGTTTGTGAGAGAGACAAATAATAACTAATAAGTATGCAGACAACTTTCTCAGTAACACCCAGCTCAAATAAGCCATAATAATTGGAAGGGGGGGAGGGGGAGGAGTAGAACTATGTGCCAGGGGTGTCTCAAGGGCTTTTTCCCCCCAAAAAACATGTGTTAGGATCTATTCATGCTTCATCCATCAAAAAATTCACAAAATTTACACCGGTAAGTCATGTTTAACAAAAATTTCCATGCATAATTTATGCAAATCAGGATAGCTCATTTGCATAAATGTTGAGATTTCAGTTTGATTTATAAATATTGTATTAGTTTATTCAATTTCCTACAAGAATATATATAGTTTTATATAATATATGCAAAGTAAATAGTTTATTTTTTATAAAAATTTTTGAAATGTGAGTGCCGAGCTTGTAAAAAGTGCTCCTTTTTTTGGCACAGACACCCCAAAAAAGGCTCCGTCCCAAGAGGGTTGAAAATAGCACTTTTTCAAAATGTAAAAAGATCCACCTTTTTTCGATTTTCAGCAAATTTGAAATCACCTTAATTTTTTAATTTTTTTAGATACGAAGTGGCCATTTGGACCCGGCTCCGAGAAGTTAGAGGTTGGGATTAAAATTTTTTTTAAAATTGTTTGGTTGTATTGTAAGAAAAATTTTGGTATCAAATGGAAAGATAATTGAATGGACTATAAGACATATGAATATGTTTGTAAAATTAATTCTTCAGTTTAACTAAAATAAACTAACACAATGACACCCGAATATAGGTACTTGGATATGAGGCTATTCTGACGCAATCGCGGCCCATAGGGTTTTTGAGACGCTTTTTTGGGTGTGCTGGATGATAGGGTTCACTAAAAAAAATTATTTTATCGCGCTAGAAACGTCGAATCAACGAACGAATTACTGTTCTAGTTATGTTAATGAACGGGCTTTAACGACATCCATTTTGTTTTCAGTAATATCAGTTCAGTATATAGTAAATTTTAAAAAATGTGAGAAAGCAGCCAAGTCTAATTTATCGATATGTTGAAAACTATTCGTTGTCCCATTTTAAATCGACCTGGTGTACCTGTAAAATTGAGTCAAAAATGACCATGTAAAATTTCAAGTCTCTAAGACCACAAACACATTGTTAATTTCCCATAATGACTGACTGGGTGTCTAAAGCTGAAAAAAAAAAAATGGAAAACGAAAGTGATAAACCTGAAACAGTTTTATTTGTCACTAGTTGACAGATAAGAAAGCTAAAGACATTTTATAATTCTTAAATCAATCAAGTTCAATCTTAATTAATATTAGGTTTTCTTGTAATATCTATACAATAATAGACATATTAACTAATATTTTATCAGATCTTGCTCCCTTTCAAATTAAATCATAATTTTTATAGTAAATTTGCCTGTATTATATTTCCTGTTTTTAAATAAATTACGTTTGGTCTTAATTTTTTGTCAATTAGTTTTTAATTTTTTTGTTGTTGAAGTTTTATGACATTAAAAAATATTTTTAAAATATTCTATTTAATTTTTTTAGTTTTTAAAGCAACAAAGATGTTGATAATATGATGATGAACACTTCTGGAAAGTTTCATATTACGAAGTGATTATTCACAGAGCTGTGCGGATAACGCTCGCCGTTATTCACAGATTTCGGTCTGCCGATGTCCACTCTGCTATAAAGTTATGAGCTTTTTTATAAAAAATTTGTGTAAAGTGGTCAAAAATCTCTATCTATGTAAACTATGTTTAAAAAAGTGATTTTTTATTCACAAAAAAAAATCATAACTTTTTAACCAAAAGGGCTCCGGCTACATGAAAAATGAAAACATATTAATATTATTACTTCATTTAACAAGGGCTATCTTACAGATGTCTGAGACGTGTTCATTTCTAAATTCATTCAATTTGAAAATTTTATCTAAGTAGCTACGGAATAGCATTGATCATTTGAGGCCTTAGCCTTAACGCATTGAGTATTTAGTATTACAAATTACATTATAGGGAAAATGTTGAGAGACGGATGACATGATTGGCCGCCATCTTGGTTGAGAAGAACAATTAATTCTGTGACTAAATCTAAGTAAATGTATCCTAGCCTAAACGTAACCTGAACCCTAAAAAAACTAATTGACTAACCTAACCTGAAATTATATAATAAAAATTAAATAAATGTAGAATGGGAAGGTCTGTTTTTTGTTTCGCCGTTCTTCAGTTTTTCCATACCTTGAATGGCTTGATTGAGTTTGAAATCCAAGCCATTTAATGATTAATGGAATAATGCTCAGTCCACGCGTTCAAATTTTCGTCAAATTTCTGTTTGAACCTACTATCAATACTATCATGACTATACATACTATATGCAGACTGGTAGTGTTAACCAGGGCTGCCACTCACTTTTTTCAAATTTCCCAAAATTTGGTGAACAAATTTCCCAAGATTTCCCAAGATCATACAAATATATAAGAGTTTTTTTTTTTAAAGGGGGGTTTTCTATGTAATTAATGTAATAATAGATTGAATCAATGCCCCTGAAAAACATGGTATATTAATGGACTGAAATTTATTGAAAAAGACATTTAAAACATGTTTATCACATTTTAAAAAAAAACAATTTGTTTTTAAACAAATAATTTATAATCCAAAATATGAATACCCACTGGAGTTAGGCTACTAAATATTACCTCCGAATTCTCTGATAAAAATATAATCTACACTACATGTGTAATAGAAGTCACTTGGAAAAAAAAAAGCATACAAGGCTAATCAACACAGAATTCCTTTTACAAAGGCAAAAGTTTCTTCATCAAAAAATGATTTTTTA